>PGCI01000102.1:0-289339 GCA_002873125.1 Puccinia coronata f. sp. avenae | reverse complement strand
GTGGCTTCAAGCTGGCGATCAGCGGGGCGTGTACTGAGGCCCCGGCGGCCAGTCAGCCCAAGGCGCAGCAGATGGGGCAGAAGAAGACGACGGCGAAAGGGCCGAGCGACGAAGGCGCGGAGGAAGAAGAGGTGCGCTTGTATCTCGAGGGGAACGGGACCTCGCGGGTCCGGTGGGCCGAGACTCTCGGCCTGCGTCCGCGCCCCTGGGTCGCCACTCTCCCCAGCCTCACGCCCGACGGCGGAAAGATCCCGCTCATGGACATCCTCGTCGTCAAAGTCTTCCCGCCCTCGTTCGTCGACCAGGAGGGCCGCATGGGCCGCTGGGAACTCGCGCAGGAGAAGAAACTTCAGGTTGCCTGGAGGTCCGTGCTCCATCCACTTCCATCATCTTTTTCCCGACACCCACGTCTCCACGTTGAGCTTTTTTTCCCTTTTTATTCCCCCGACCCTCTCGTCTTTTCATAATCCCTTGTGGATATACATGTATATATATATATATATATATATATATGTTTGTGTGTGTGTACCTGTAGAAAGAGAGGGAGAAAGAAGCAGCCAAAATCGCGCTCGAACAGGAGAAAGAGGGCGAGAAAATCATGCAAGTCGCCGATCTCGTCGCCAGCATTTATAGCTCCAAGTGCGCCGAACACCGGCGGGTGTCTTCGGGCGACAGGAAAGGCGGGGACGGTGAAGAGGGATCTGGGTTTGATGGTTTGTTTGTTTTTTTGTCCACTTTGCCCTCCCCAACCGAAATAATGGAAGAGAAAAAGGAGACGAGTGGGCAGATGTTCATCATGTCCCGCTTTTTTCAAAAAATGTAGCGGATGAGTTGTGTGAAGATGTGATCGAGGGCGACGTGTTGCCGAACGAGCTTCAAGCGCTTCCAGTCGACAGGCTGGCCCAGCTCCGCCAGGCCGTGCAACGTCGCTACGAATCGTTCCGGAGCACGGGAGCGGAAGAGCTTCAAAAAACGCTAAACGTAGGTGTTCTCTCATCCCTCCCCCCTTTTTTATGATCAAAGAAATTGAGGGTTAATTTCTTGGGGTATCATGTGCCACGTGGAAAAAGATGCGCGTGCCGATTAGAAGGACTCGCAACACGCAAGTGCTCAGTTTTCGCGACTTCCATCACCCGCCATCCTCGTCGTCCAAGCATTCTTCCCGCCCTCCCCTCGTCGGCCAGATTTCTGTCCAAGACTTATCGCGGCTCCCCGAGGACTTCTTCAAAGCAGGCGTGCGGTATTGGGTGCGTTTTGCCCGCCCTACTTCCGCCCGCGCGTCTCTCGTGATATTGGGAAGAGAGGTGAAGAACAGGGTGTTGACGCTCTCCGATGTCCCGTTGTGTCTGTCGAGCTAGGTCGAGAACTTGCAGCCCCAACGTAACGTACGCTGGGAGTCGTCCTCTTCGCACTCGCACTCCACCTCCAGGATCGGCTCGTGCGAGGTGCCATTGACGACTCGGCGTGATACTCGTTGGACCGTCATTAGCTTGGACGCCTAACTCACCATGCAATACACACATCCTCTCTCTCTCTCTTTCGAACATTTTTTTCTTCTCTCTCTCGCCATCTTTTCTGACATTTGTATGAAAGGCTCTCAGATTCATGTACTGCTTATTAAGCACAATGCTTATATCTGGCTCTCGAGCCATGCTCGTTCTTCTATATGTTATGCTATGTTTATGTTTGTATCTCCCCTGGATATATATACACACACACACACACACACAAAAAGTGATAAAACATGCGCATGGGCAGCGAAGAAAAACCCCCACATCAAAAGTCACATCAAGAAAAGCATTGCAAACATTCGTTGGATAAATACTCCATCCTTTCTTGAACTCCAACGGCGAGAGATTAGACATGCAAATAATGGGGACGAAACCGGTCGCAGGTTCTTGATGTTTCTTGATGAAATGAATGCCTTCTTAATGAGCAGCAACTCAATGCGCACAGGGTCAAGCGTTGAATTTTCATCCTTGGCATTGGGTTAGGAAACCTTTTGTTTGGATTGGTCGTATGTAGGACGAGACCCAAGGAAACGCACCCACATAGATCTCATGTCTACAGAGTTTTTGTGGCTCAATGTTACGCACCTTCAATGGGACTGGGGGACGTCTCGCAGACTCTTGTTATGGATTTAGTGACAAAAAATCACATTGAATGAAATATTAGTCAACGTATGCAGATTGGAGAGAAGTAGCATGTAGCAAGGTAGAATGTCATGAATATGAACAAGGAAATGCAAATTCAAAACAGCACAATTCCTATCAGAAAATCTTCCAAAAGGGTACTACCACCAAATCATATTTACAAAAGGCAAAAGCTCAAAAAGCTGAGTGTTTACTGTAGATTTTTTTTTCCTCAAAATATTCATGATCTTGGAGCTTCCATGGTTTTATGATTTCCAAAGTGGATCATTTTATTGAGTATTTCAGTAAGCGTATTCTCGTGGACCGTTTTCTGATCTATGTTTTTGATAATCAAGCCGTTTTTCTCCATCCAATCTCTGAGGATGTTGTTACAAAGGACATATCTCCATGATGTAGTTGCTGTATCCTCGAAGTTCAGAATGTTTGAAACTTAATTTCTTTCCCATGTGGTTCTTCCTTCCACAAATCAACGCTTGTCAAGACGGAACCATAGTTCCTTGATGAATATTAATATTATGAGTTTTGCCACTATTTTGCCTCGGCTCCAAGCCAATGATAAATTGGATTTATCATTGGCTTGGACCCAATACCAGCACGGGGCTGAGGAGCTGGAAGGGCTGGCTCCGCCAGCCGTTATATATATATATATATACATGATACACATATACACAAACATCAGTATATATATACATAAAATCTGGTCAGAAATGGCAAATTCTGGCCAGAAACTAGTTATTTTCAAAAAAACCAGTTTCTGACAGGTTTTTGCCAATTCTGATCAAATTTTCTGTATAGATATATACACTACATGTATGTATACATGTATATGCATATATATATATATAATCTGGTCAGAAATGGCAAATTCTGGCCAGAAACTAGTTTTTTTTTCAAAAAACCAGTTTCTGACAGGTTTTTGCCAATTCTGACCATATTTTCTGTATATATATATATATATATATATATATATAACTCCTAAACCTAACCCCCTAAACTTAAAACCAGGCAGGGGGGGTTTTGTTTGTACCCCCCCCCTAGATTCTATCAGGTGGCCCTGAACCTAAACCTAACCTAACCTTAACTAACCTTAACCTCCTAAATTAACCTCTAAATCCCTTAACCTAACCCCCCCCTAACGGGGTTTTTTAGCCCTTTCCGTCCCAGCGCTACCAGCTCTGTCAGCCCTGCGCTGGAATCGGGTCCAAGCCAATGATAAATCCTGATTTATCATTGGCTTGGAGCCAAGGAATTTGAGTGACACAGGTGCATTATATACAGGTGGTTACACTTCTCCAACAGAGTACCGCTATTGACTGCTTGCCCCATATTCTTGTGTTGTTGACCGCTGAGTTACCTTTGCGCAACCCGTCTATCCCAAAGCTTTGGCGCTAGCAAGGTTGATGACGATTGTTCCGTCATCCTTGTCGATTCCTGCATAGCTTCCCCAAAAACAGACCTTTCCGCCGGTTCGGAGTGACGTGGTGAATGACTTGAAGTTGTTTGTTGTCGCATCCTCAACCAGTTAAACGTATTCAACTGATGACAATCCCTATGTTCCCACAGTCAGCATTGCTTCATCACAAGGTCGGTGCATCACTCACTAAAAGTTGATGGCACAATGTCAACCGTTCCTGTACCACGGATCCCGCGTCTTCATTGTACAACTCAAGGTGACGCAAAATAGTTCCAATTCCCGCAATTGTCACACCTTGATGTTCATGTTGTTCTTGTTTTTCACCCAACCTTCTGGCAAGTAGAGAGTTGAACTCCCACATGTTTTTGCCTATTGAATTTTCAGTCAAGTGACCACGAATCTTGTATGTTTTCCCATCCAAGAGCAAATAACCAAACTCATCCATTGCCATGGTGGCACAAGTGATAGGTTTGGGGCAAACGTGTGTGTTCATATCCCCGCAATACTTCCACTTGTTGCACTCCCGTGGAGCCGCAAACTGATAGTACTCCATCTCCCTGATTTCACACGGAGGCTGCAATGACCACCTCAGAAACTTCAAGTTGAGAAGGAACGGTTATGGTGAGAACTCACCAAGAGCGCCACTTTCAGTGTGCCGGAGAAGACCAAGTTGTCTGGTAATCCACTGTCCACCATCTCCCATGTGTTTGATGTCAAGTTGAATAGGCCGTCCATGGGCAAAGGTGGACGTTTTTGGATGAGGGAAAGATGGCGACCATCAGTTTGATGCAAGAACTTGGATAAAGCGTGCTGTTGCGCTCCTGAAGCCCTGCTTTTGTACTCATATTTGACTTGCCACTGACCTTGCGCAGAAGATGCTGGGTTGAGAGGAGGATAACCCAAGTCTGCAATTTCTCTCTGTGGCTGGGCCGGTTGCGGTCCGCATTGCCCAGCTCAGCCTCAAGTGTGGTTGAATTTCTTTGGAGAATTCCATTCTGCCCAAAATGGGCCCCTGTTGGCTCCCAGTCCGGTTGCAATGCACAGTTTCATCCGTTGGACTCATTCAGCCTGCTTGACGCATGCATTCAACTGATGTCCCACCCACCCGTGAGAACAATGCCCTCTTTGACCACCTGGCCTGCTGTCAAGAACCACTTGAAGCAATCTCATGATTTGTTTTCTGCACAGTGACGGTGCGCTTGGCCTCCAAATACAATGGTTTATCTGCGTTAGATGTTGCAAGAATGAGATGGTTATAACATTCTCTCAATATCTGGCTTGTTGGCAACGCTAGTTGTTCCTGGCAAACAAAACATTTGGAGTAACACAGTCTGAAAACAACATGGGCAGGCGTAATAGTACAACAGAAGAGTTCAATCAGGACATGGCGACATGTGTCGGAACAACATCCGCGCGGGTACACCACGGATGCAAAATCTGACAGGCGGTTCTGTCGATTCATCAACAGGGCCAAATTGCTGTTGAATGGCCGTGCGAATCGGGTAAAATCCTGGGAAATCAATCAACGGTCAACTTGACCGACTGAATGCCACGGCAATCTGCCGTCAAACTTTTGACGATAGATTGACGCCCTGGACATTGTCAATCTATTGTCATGGTTGCCTCGCCGTCAGATAGTCGCAGCCTCGACAGTCCGACGTATCAAAATCCGATTGATAATCTTTGATTGATGTCATGTGCAATAGGTGTCTCTGGCCCAATGGTCAAGGGACTACGGCAGCAGTTGCCTGTCATCTGAGCTTGGGTTCAAGTCTCACTTTTGACACTTCTTCCTGTGTGTTGACAGATGTCAACCCGTGGGCCCTGAGAACCCTTTGGTATTTTGACGTTGGCATGCCAGTTAATCATCGTCGAATTCTCATCAAGCCTTGACGGTAGATTGACAATATGCCTGGGGACCTCGGTTTGCTGTTGCGCAGTGGCTGACGTGGAACCCGTCAATTTGACAAAGGACACCGCGGAATTATGTCGTCGACATGCACCCGCGGTGTAGTGGTACAGTTGAGACACTCTGAAAAGCATTGGAACGGCGGGAATATGAGAAATCACAAGATGAATACCTTGTGAGACGGCTTCATGCGGTGACCAAACACTTACAAATGGTGGTTGAACCTCTCCGGTGCATCGACGCACGTGGTGCGCTTGGATGGTTGCTCAACTACTGCCTCTTGAGGAGTCTATTGGAATTGGGTTGTTGTGGGTGTTTGACGGATTGGCAGGTGATGTCTTGTTGTCGCTTGCGTCCAACGGAGGTTGAAGGTTGGGTGTGGAATTCTCACAATGTCTCTTGTTCTCCTGGCTCGGTGGATGTTCAGAAGCCAGGTGGACGGTCCTCTCAAGGCTACTACCGCACAAATTGCTGTGCAAAGTTTGACCAGGAGGAGAGTCTGACTTATGAAATGTGACACTTGCAGGTTGCAGGTTGTGTCAATCAGCAAAAGTTTTTCAAGTAAGTAGACACACTCACTCGACTACAGGCCATTGAACTTGAGAGGTAGAGTGTTGTCCATTGGAAGCCAAGAGTTGAAGTCCTCTTCCGGTAGCCACTGCAATTGAATTGACCTGTTCAAATGTCAGCTTGTAGTCCAACAATTGAACAGTACAACTCACTTCAACCTCAAAACACCGGTCCGTCATGTTCCATCCCTCAATATTGCCACATACTTCCAAATTGCGGCCGACTTGAACCAAGTTGAATGCGTGAGCAAGGGGAGTATCACCGCTTGCTCAATAGAGGATGTCAAACTTCTTCATCTTTAACAACTGCAAGCAAGGTTGATCAGTGTGCAGTCAAACGTGAAAGATGTTGGCGACAAACCAAGGATTCATAGTCGTGATGGGTCATGATAAACAGCAAGTTCCCACACCTATTTCCTCCGTTGCGGTTTGCTGCCTTGCTTCGCCACTTGACAACACCCATTCCAATGGCACCAATCCGGTGCAAGGATGACCAATCCATCACTGCTGTTTCACCTTGATGGTGAGCACAACAACGTGAAAAGTTGAGCGTGGGGGGGAAGGGCTTGTGCTCGATTGATCAAGAATCCACCGTCCTGCTAAGCTGTAGACATGGTCTTGTGCAAGCGCAAGTTCTCTCGTGCTGAATGCATTAAGAGAAATCTCCATGCATGCCTCACGTGCTTTCAAAGGATGAGTGTAAAACAATCTGGATGAGTAGGAGATGTTGCCTGAGGTTGCCCTTGGGGAGAGGCGACTGAAATCCTGTTGTCAGCTAATGATCAGCATCTGGGATTGACATGAGGGCAATAGGAGCTTACGCAAAGCTCAATATCAAACGGCCCAATCAAGCTGAAGGGGTAAGATGGGTTCCTCAAATTAATCACTGGGAAAGACATCTTGGTTGTTGGTGAGCTGAATGTCTGGGGCAAAAAAACACCAAAAGTCAACAGGTTTTATAGTGGCTTGGTGAGCATATCCACTCATGTAGTTGATGAACTGACCAATCAGGTTGCGCCATTCGGCCTCTGGCAGCGACCATATTGACATCAACAAGGGGGAACCACTGGCAGTCAGGCTCCATATTGAAACATGTTTGGCTGCTGGCAAGAACTGAGTGCCAGTTGAAGGGTGTCTATATTGTTCCACATTCACTATTGCCGCTTTTGCCCGGTTGGAAAGTATGATATCCGAGCCGCAGCGGAGATTTGTGAGGGATTTGTTGCGGAGGGTTAGTCAGGTTCCATTTTCAGGACAACTCAACATGTCCTGCGTTGATGTCCTTTGTTGATTGTGTGGAAAAATGACTGCCACTCTTGTGGAACTACTGTCAAGAGCGCAGTGTCTCAGTGGAGTTCATGGGGGAAATTGCTCAAGAGGCAAAATGTTTCTGGTCACTCATGTGATGTTGAAGTCGTTATGAACATTTATTTACAGTGCAGTGCAACCATTATGAACAAAACAAGTGAATGACAAGGCGTGGGAAAGAATAATCATGAAAAAGGGAAAAGTGAGAAAAACGCTGAAAATAAAGTTGATGCACCTGTAGGTTGGCAAGCGTGGAGGGTTGGACAATAGTGGATGATGGTGCAAAACAACAAGTTTTACAGAGACACATTCAGCTCCCCTGTCAATTGCCCCAACCAGAACAGTCGTCAGCAATCTCGTTGACACGGGGCAGGAAATGATGAGCGGTGAAGGAATGGTGTTGGACAAACCAGGCGCAACAGGTGAGGCAAATGGAAGGGAAAGGCAACAGGAAGAGAACAGTGACAAGTTGACTGGCGACGTTCAAGACCTTTTCATTTGCTTCGCGGTGTCTTTCAACACGTCCTTGCGGGGGTATCCTTGGGGCTTAGGCTTCACTTCTTCCTTGCTTTCTGCGTCAAATTGTTCCGGCTTGTATTCAGTATCAATGTTGTCGGATTCATGGGGAACGGGGGCTGCAGCTTTTCCCTTTCCTTTTGAGGTTGTGGTCATCTGTGCCTTCTTTGCGCGTGAGAACGGACCAGCAGATGATGTGGCGGCAACAGTCTTCCCGTCGGCTGGAGATGGCCCATCTACAGATGAAAATGTTTGGCTAACCATTGAAGTCAGTTCAGTGAAACGTCCTCTTGCCAGAAAATCACTTACAATACCCTTCCAGTCTTTCCGGAAGGAGAAGGGGTGCTCCCAGAAGCTACCGGGCTAATGCGGTTGGTTTGATGGCCGGTTGTAACTGACACATGTGCAACCTGGAACGTGATGTTAGTGAGGATCAATGGATGGTGAGGCAGAAAGACATACCACAACAACCGCCAAATTGTTCTCCATGTCAAAGTCCACCAATCAACCCACCACATGGAACTTGCGACCCACCGCAAACAAGCTGAAGATTTTGACCTGCAGCTTTGATCTGGGGAAAATGTATTGCACAGAGAACCTGCGGTAACATCGCTCCTGCAACAATGTCAGAATCATCCAGCAACATGAAAGTTGCCCACTCCCTTGTGCGTCCCAATCGTTGTGCGTGATTGTGACGTTCAAGTATGTAGCAGCATCGGAACCCTTGGATACGACCTCTTCCCTTGACGCTACAATACCAAGCGAGTGGATGTTGCATTTGTTTGCAAAGTTCAACGGTTGTGCAGCAGTGGTTGAGTGACAGGCTATGTGATGCCAAGGAGTGATCCTTCTAGCTACACAAGCTGCAAAGATGATAAATATAGTTTGGAAAACTATGAAAATAATGTTTTTGGAGTTTTTATATATGTTTGAGTCCTTTAGGGACGTAGAAATAAGGATGTAAATAATAAAAATGGGACAAAATCTGTCCCAGAGGGGCCTGTAAGTGGGTACAGGGGTTTTTATGGTGCCCTCTATCAGGAACTGTGTTAACAGGGTGGTTTTGACGAGTAACCTGATCTTCTGGTTCCTGGTTCACAGGAATATGCCCAGGGAAATGACTAGCAAGGAAGAGAAATGGCCAAAATTGCACTTACAAGCAATTCTTGGCAGAATTCCTTCCAAGGGATAAGCAGCAAGACCAGAGGGGAGATTCTTGATGATTCTGGTGATGATGCTGACGGAGAAAAGTGGCTAATAAGATTCTGGAATGGTTCACAAGATTGGTCTTCAGGGTAAAGCTGAGGGACAATGCGTAGTGGTAATTTCCAAGGGTGATAAAAGCTGGGGAATCCAATATGGGGGATTCAAGGAGTCTTTAAATATTCAAAAAGGGACCTCTGGGGAAGAAATCAGAGAGCTGGGTAAGTGCTGGGAGCAGCTCTAATGATCATTTGATCTACAAAGTTGATCCTCTAGTAGATCTTCCTTGGACCAGATCAGTAGAAGATCCGTGGGAGCTGGGGATCTTAATTCAAGATCCTTTTTATACAGCACTTCTTTGAAGCTAGTACATCCTCATGAGGTCATGGGTATCCTCGTCATTGGGACCTGTTACAAGTGTGAAAGGTATTGAGAATGAGATGTAACAGGTCTTATTTAATTTACTATTTGTTAAGTTATCTTGTTATATTGGGTAAGTAATATAAGGAGTTATTATTTAGGGGTCACTTTGGTGAGTGACCCTAGGTTAATTTTTATGTAGAATTCATTTCTGAACTCATATTTACCTTTTTGTTATTTGTTTATAATTATTTTGTTACTATTTGTCAAGCTTGTCTCTGCATAGTAGCAGGCTGACATTCCCTACCCCTAAAATGAGTCTTCCGGACTTAGAAGAAAAGGTAGATTTCAATTTCTTTTACTAGCTCTATAGTTTCTAAGATGAATAGCTCCATCTGGTATGTTGTTCTCAGGTAGCCATTCATCTTTATCCGCTGATTGATTTTTCCATCTTACCAGGTATAGTCTAGTGTCTTTTCCATTAATTATTTCTTTCTTTTCTTTCAGGATTTTATGAACCTTGAATTTTTCTTTCTCAGGGGTCTCTAGCAGTGGTAATGTTGGCTTTCCACTACTTCTTCTGTCCTCTGTTCATAGGGTTTCACTAAGCTGACTGGAAATACAGGGTGTTTCCTTGAGAGTTCTTCACTGAGTATAACTTCACTGCATTCTTCCCATGGAGTTTGATGATGGTGAAGGGTCCAACAAAGGACGGTTTCAATTTCTTGTTACCTCCAAGGTTATTGAAATTTACGGTGGATAGTAGGACTTTGTCTCCTATTTTAAACTCAGGTTCTCTATGTCCTTTATCCCATCTTTGTTTGTTATATTCTACTGCTTCTTGAACACATCTGGCTGCATGTGCATGTGTTAGGTCAAGCATGCTTTTGAAGTCTAATGCTGTTGGGTGCAAATTAGGTAGCTTATTGTTGATATTATCTTTGGGAAGTCTGGGGATCCAACCTCTCTCAAGAATGTATGGGGTTTCTTTGGTAGTGGAATGTTTGCTACTGTTGTAGGCCACTTCCAGAGCTGGAAGTAGGCTAACCCAGTCATGAGTATATCCATCTTTGTTTTTGTACTCAAGCCCAAATGAGCAAAATCTCCTGATCATTTCTTCAGGGTTTGTATCATCCTTTCAGCTAGTCCATCAGTTTGCGGATGGTATGCTGTAGAGAAGGCTAACTTGGTTCCAAGCATGTCATGTAGATTTCTCCAGAATTCGGATGTGAATTTGGGGTCACGGTCACTGATAATGATCTTGGGTATTCCTACATCTGCCATGATTCTATTCCAGAAGAGAATAGCTATTTCCATGGCTGTGTCATCTTATGATTGGGGATGAATCTAGCTCTTTTGGAGAACCTGTCTAACCACTAGAACAGAGTTGTATGAGTAAGATCCTCCTGGAGGGAGTCCTGTAACAAAATCCATGTTTATGATTTCCATCTAGTAGTGGGCTCTTGGATAGCTTGCAGCAGTCCATACCTTTTACCTGTTTGCTTATTGGACTTCTGGCAGGTATCACAGGAAGAGATGTATTGGTGTACTTGATTCTTCCAATTAATCCACCAAGCTGTCTGCTTGACTCTTTCCACTTCCTTTCTTCCAGATGTCCAGCTGACACCATATCATGACACTCATGCAAGACATTCTTTATCTGTGTTTTGTCTGTAAGGACTAAAATGCTGTAATGTCTATTTCTGAAGTATAATAAACCATCTAGAAGTGTGAATTTGCCTTCTTTATAGTGTTTGGACAATGTATCTGGTAGACTGGCAATCAGTTCAGGGGGGCTGTTATCATTACTGAGAATATTGACAAGTTTAAGCATCTCACAGTCATCATTGTAGCTTTGCCTGACCAGTTCATAAAATGCTTCATCCAAGTCACATACATGGATGCCTAATATTGGGAATATCTCATCATCCTCTGGGTCATATGCGGGGTTGTCTGGTGTATTGGGAAGGGCCCATCTACTCAGACCATCTGCATTTTTGTGTTTAGCTCCTTCTTTATGGATGATAGTCATCTGTCCTCTATATTGCTGGATTGCTATCTGCCATCTGAGCATATGTCTATTGGGACTCTTCATGTTGACTAGAGTTTTGACTGCTGTGCAATCAGTTATCACAACAAAGGTAGAGCCTTCTAGGTAGTAGTGGAGTTTTTCCAATGCCCATACTAGAGCTAGGCATTCCATTTGGCATGCTCAGATTTCTTAATTTTCTAGATATAAATACTATTGGTTTTTCACTTTTTACATCATCTATTAGAAATTCTTGGTGCAATGCTGCTCCTAACCCATCTAGACATGCATCTATGTAGAGAATGAAAGGTAGGCTATAGTCTGGTTGAGCTAGGACTGGTGCTGTTGTAGCAGTTTCTTGAGTACTCAAAATTCATTACTCTGTCATAAGTCATTTCAAACATAGTGTCGTTGTTACAAAGTTCATACAGATTTTTACTAAAGTTTGCAAATTTAGGAATGTGTGACCTGTAATAACTGCAAAATCCAAGAAAAGACATGATCTCTTTTCTGTTTTGAGGCATATCTTTCTTCAGAACCGCTGCTACTTTGTTTTGGTCAACTGCTAAAGTTAATCCTGAAAATATGGCCTAGGGCTTTGATTCACCATATCCAAAGTTACATTTCTTCATGGACATTTTCAACCCTGCTTGGGCAGCTTTATCTAAGACTAATGCTATCTTCTCTTTGTGTGTCTTCCAATCATCAGAATAGATAATGATGTCATCTATGTATATCATCATCCAGTTTTGTCTGATATAAGATCCAAAGATGGAGTCCATCATTCTCTGAAAATGGGAAGGGGCATTTTTAATGCCAAAGGGCATTCTAAGATATTCATAAATGCCTAGGTGACATATGATTCTAAAGAATTGTCTGCTGTTGGGGTCTATTGGAATGTGATGAAATCCTTTGAGTACATCCATAGTAGTGATATACTTGGCTTTGGACAGGTTGTGCAATGAATGGTCTATCCTAGGGATAGGATAGTAGTCAGGTTTGGTGTAGTTGTTGAGAGCTCTGAAATCTCCTACCATTCTAGACTTATCATTGTGCCATGCTATCATAACAGGTGTGGTTATCTCAACCTGTTTGTTGTGGCCTACTTTACGGATTACTTTTAGTTCCAGGAGTTCTTTGACATGGGTTTCCAATGCTTCTCTTGACTTGGGACTAGAAGGGTATGGTGGTCTTCTAAGGAGAGGGGGATATGGGCGTTGGACAGTTAATTCCAGCTTCATATCATGGCCTTTAATGTTGCCTATTGGTTCAGCTGATGTGCAGAATGCTTCTTTGTACTTACAGCATATTTGCAGGACTTCTTGTTTCTGTTTGTCTGTCAAAATGTCACTTACTGCTTTGTTTGAAGTATTCTTTGTCAAATTCTAACAATTCTTTCTTATCTTGTTCAGAGGTGTATCCATGATCTTCTATAGTGGAGTTGATGTTACAGATGTGGAATTTCTTTTCCAGTCACCTCCTATGGTATAGCATCTTTCTTTACTTTGGAATATATCAATGCCATACATCCAGAAGGTGTCATTCCCTAGGATTAAGTAATTACAAATGGCATCTTCAAAGACAACAAATTCAACTTGTAATCTGACTGAGCCCTTAATATGAGGGAAAACTAAAGGCATGGTTATGATACCAATGGGTTTCATTGCGGTGCTACAGCTACTGAACTTAGCTTTGGGAATTGGGAGCAGATGATGTCTCCAGTCAACATAGTATTCATCTAGGAATGTACTGCTTGTGCAAGAACAGAATGCACCAATGTCCAAGAGGGTTTTGACTTCCTTTCCTTGGAATAGGACAAAAGTATAACTAGTTCTTCCTAAGGTATAACTCATCCCTTGGGCTGGTTTATAAGCTTGGCATCAGAAATGTGTACTACTTCCATGGAGTTATCCCACTTTAGAGGTAAGTTGGATTCTCCTTGGATGGCATTAATTTCCATTTCATTACCTATATCTGCCTGAATAACCATTACTCCCTTAGTTTGAATAACTTCAAATTGGGAACCAGTGTCTTCTTCATCTGTGTCACTCTGTGCTTGTTGTACGCTGGATTGATCATCTGATTCAGCTGAGATGTTGTTAATGTTCTTACGAGGATGGGGGCATTCATATTTCCTATGTCCTTTTTCTTTGCAGTTATGACACTCAATGACAGGTGATTTCTTAACATATTCCTCTTTTATCTTTACCAGCATCTTCTTGTGGGAATTCTGGGGTCCTTTCTCCCTGAACCTTCTGTTCATACCTGTCATCTCAACTACTTCTTCTATGGTGGCTACAAGGTTGGATAGGTCAGTATCTAAGTCCATCCTGCATCTGACTGCATGTTCAAGTTGTCCTCTACATTTATCTAGGATTTTCTCATTCATGTCTTCCTGTGGTCAGGTTTTTATAGATGCACTCAAGTCTTCTTTTTTGGACAAGACACCAATCATGGGCATTGTGTTTGGTTGGATCAAAGTGGTCTGTTTCAAAGGCTTTTCTGATCTTTTTACGCCATATTCTTGTTCCAAATTGGGCATGGATAAGTGTCTTCCATGTTTTCCAGTCTTGTAAACCTATGGCAGCTTGTTTGGTGATAAACCAATCTAACGCTACTCCTTCAAATAGTCTGGGTAGTCTGACTAACACTATTTCATCTGTGGTCTGAAAAGATGTAATAATGTGATCTATGTAATTGATGAAGTTGATGTGGTCATATTCTCCTGATCCTGAGAATTTTGGCCAATCTTTAACGGGTGGTAGAAGGTTATTGATATCTTTGGCGTCAACTTTAGAAATAACTGGGGTACTGGCATTAGATTTCTATCAGATCCATTGACAGGTGAGTCTCCTGGAGGCGGAGGTGGGGGATGTGCTTCCCCAGCCATGTTGTCATGTTGTTGTTGTGTATTCATGTGTTGTATTAAAGAGACTTTGACATCTCTAATGTCATTTTTCATCATGTTTATTTCAGAATTAAGCATTTGAAATAATTGTTGCATTTGTTGGATAATAAGAGAATTTTGTTCTTGTATCAACTTGTTTGTGTTCTCAATTCTTTTTGGGTTTTAACTTTTGTTTCAATAATAATGTCTTGTTGGATTATTGCAGTCATTTGGTCTATGTTGCTATTGACATTTTCTTCTAATTCTTCAAATTTATCATTAATATTTTTGTCCATTTTTTGTAGTTTGTTATGGATGTTGGTTTCTAATTCTGTTAAGTCATTTTGAGTGGATTGTTTTTCCATCTCTGTTATTTTGTTATTCAGGGTGCTTATCTTATTATTGTTAATGAGGCTTAAGTCATTTGTTTTTGTTAAAGTACTTAAGATTTTCTCTTTATTTCTTTCTCACTTCTTTGGTCATAATTCATGTACACTTGGTCATATAGCACACTTATTTCATTCATTGTTTCTTTATTTTTCGTGTCAATTTTATTCAGAATGCTAGTTACATGATTCAGTTGGTTGTTGCCAAGTACATCTATTTTTCTTAGTAGACTAGTTACATGACTTCGATTGTTGCCATCAAGAATATTGAGATTGGAGTGAATAGATGAGAGATGATCTAGAAGTACCATAGGGAAGCTGTTACCTACTCGCGTCCCTTGGCGTGCTTGTACATGGCCTGGACTGCCATTGCTATGTTGGCTACTTCCGCCCAGCGGTCCGCGTCGTCGTACTTCATGTTGCGGGAGGTCGACAAGCGTTTCTTGCCGGTTTCTTTCTTTTGAGCCGGAGGGAATAACTTCCTTTTCTTGGTCCACGGGTTCCACCCCTGTACATACGTCTCGATTTCTCGGTTTGTGATTAGCTTCTGTAGCTCCTTCTGGCTTTCTTGGGCTCTGAATAGGAGGATCTTCATCGCCTGTTCGTCGTTCATCTTCTGAGCGTGGTCAAAGCGGTCCCTTAAGGCCACATGGGCTTTGACTAGCATTGCTATCGTTTCTTTCTTGCTCAGGGGCTCGACGCTGGAGATCGTCTTCTTCTCCGTGATGATCTCGAGATCGTCCTCGGTGGACGTCTGGGGTGAACGGGTAGCTTCCTGCGATGGGGAGTGGTCATCTATCTCCATCGATACTGGAGTCTCCTGCCTGATAGGTTGGATTCTTGACACCTTCAAGGCTTTGACTCTCTTGGTGAGAGTTTGAGATGGTGCCGTCTCGTCGTTTAGCTCGCGTTGGTGAGGGGAGTAGCCCGGCGAGTTCGGGTCTTCTGGCTCTGGTACTCATGATAAGTTTATGTTTTGCTTTTGTGATAGGAAGAGAGAGGACTCACCGTAATCTATGAGGTCTTCAAGATTGTCGTTGTTTGCTGTGGAGTCTTTGTTGGTATTGGTTGTAGTCAAAGTCTTCCCGGTGAGGAAGGGGGTGGTGATGATTTTTATTGGTCGGTTTAAATAATTCGGGACGATCGTCTTGTTGGTAGCAGTGTCGGTACTAGCGGCGGTGTTGTTGGATGCCACTGGAGTTGCAGGAAGAATGTATTAGTTAGTTTTGAGGGTATCGGTTATGGATACTGGAATAACAGATGTACTTCTCTCGAGTTTCCTTTGTCTACGGGTTGCTCGATGTTCTCTGAGGAGTGCGTTGAAGGCGATCTGGTAATTGAGCTCGGCTTCTTTACGGGTTCTGATCTTATCGAGAGCTCGTTGGAGTTTTTCTTTGTAGGAGAGGAGGTCGTGTGGTGACGGCTTGTAGGTTCGGAGGTATTCTTCTTTTTCTCTTTGAGTCGTTTGATCCAGTACTCGAGTAACTTACGATGTTGTTCTGGTGATACTGTTTGGCAGACGGTTGAATCTATTATTGTGTTGTTTCAATCGTTGTGAAAGCTGATATCTTTTGACTTACCATTGGATGAGGGGGTGAGTTTATCGCCTGGATAAACTTCCGTCAATTGGGTAGGTCAATGTGATATATCTGATCGGGAGGGATAATGGGTGGAATGGTTAGTTTATGATGAGGAAAGAATGTACTGTCACAGGGGGAAGTACTTACGAGTATTTGTTTAAGTTCGCTGCTTCCAGTGTAACCGGCCGTGGTTGTCGGGGAGAACCGGTGAAATGGTGTAGATCTGTTGATGATCAGTACTTTGTGGTGTCTGATTGGATGATGATGGGATAGAGGTATACGAACAGAGACTCACCTTTGTTCCTGGAGGGGTAGATATTTGAGGTGGTTGGTGTGCGTTTGGCGTGTGTGTGAGTATTTGGTATGCGTAGTACATGGTGTGGGAGTGGGTAATGGGGTGTGAGGTGTACGGGTGAGGGGGATATGAGTGGTAGCGTGTCGGATTCCTATTCTCGATCTGAGATGGGAGCGTAGAGAAATGGGGCAACCCCGTTCAGTTCGGGTGTAAGAGCACGCGCGCGGTGTTTATGACGGGCAGAAATGTTGTTTTTGTCATGGACAAAAGTTGCAGGTCAAATTCTTTTTGGGTAAAAAGAAAAAATGACGGCCAGACCCCCAATTGACAGGCTGCGTGATGCCAAGGAGAGCTCCTTCTAGCTACACGAGCTGCAAAAATAATAGATAAGGTTTGGGGAAGATATAAAAATAATATTTTTGATTGTTTTATATAATTTTGAGTCCTTTTTGGGACGTAGAAATCTTGATAAAAATAATAAAAAATAGGACAAAATATGTCCCAGAGGGGCCTGTAAGTGAGTACAGGGGTTTTTATGGTGCCCTCTATCAGGACCTGTGTTAACAGGGTGGTTTTGACGAGTAACCTGATCTTCTGGGGCCTGGTTCACAGGAATATGCCCAGGGAAATGACTAGTAAGGAAGAGAAATGGCCAGAATTGCACTTACAAGCAATTCTTGGCAGAATTCCTTCCAAAGTATAAGCAACAGGACCAGAGGGGAGATTTTTGATGATTCTGGAGATGATGCTGACGGAGAAAAATAGCTAATAAGTTTCTGGGAAGGTTCACAAGATTGGTCTTCAGGATAATGCTGAGGGACAATGCGTAGTGGTAATTTTCCAAGGGTGATAAAAAGCTGGGGAATCCAATATGGGGGATTCAAGGAGTCTTTAAATATTCAAAAAGGGATCTCTGGGGACGAAATCAGAGAGCTGGGTAAGTGCTGGGAGCAGCTCTAATGAGCATTTGATCTACAAGGTTGATCCTCTAGTAGATCTTCCCTGGACCAGATCAGTAGAAGATCCGTGGGGGCTGGGGATTTTAATTCAAGATCCTTTTTATACAGCACTTCTTTAAAGATAGTAGATCTTCATGAGGTCATGGGTATTTTCGTCATTGGGACCTGTTACAAGTGTGAAAGGTATTGAGAATGAGATGTAACAGGTTTTATTTAATTTACTATTTGTTAAGTTATTTTGTTATATTGGGTAAGTAATATAAGGAGTTATTATTTAGGGGTCACTTTGGTGAGTGACCCTAGGTTAATTTTTATGTAGAATTCATTTCTGAAATCATATTTACCTTTTTGTTATTTGTTTATAATTATTTTGTTACTATTTGTCAAGCTTGTCTCTGCATAGTAGCAGGCTGACACTTATGGAATGTGAAAACCTCATTCTGTTATTATTGTGTAGCCCATCTCTGGAGTGTACAACAGATGGCAAAGGGAATATTTCCAGTTTACCTTAATTTGGCGGTATAGGCGCTGTCCAAACTCTCAAGGCACCCCACCAAAAGATACCCACGTTTAATGAGACTATGGACATGCACATGCGCAAAGGTAACCAACATTTGATCTTCAATAGTGATTGAATTAGCATGGTCCAAACATCTATCTTTCATCATCCACAGTCATTATTAGCTCACACTCACGCTTGGTGAGCAGGTCAACCTTCCCGCAGGGCTATTACCAGTTGGGTGAGCAGATTAACTTGCTTGCTGGGCTGTTACTGGCTTGGTGAGCAGGTTAACCTGCTCGCTGGGCTGGTACCAGCTTGGTGAGCAGGTTTACCTGCTCGCTGGGCTGGTACCAGCTTGGTGAGCAGGTTTACCTGCTCGCTGGGCTGGTACCAGCTTGGTGAGCAGGTTCACCTGCTCGCTGGGCTGGTACCAGCTTGGTGAGCAGGTTTACCTGCTCGCTGGGCTGGTACCAGCTTGGTGAGCAGGTTTACCTGCTTGCTGGGCTGGTACCAGCTCAGTGAGTAGGTTAACCTGCTCGCTGGGCTGGTACCAGCTTGGTGAGCAGGTTAACCTGCTCGCTGGGCTGGTACCAGCTCAGTGAGTAGGTTAACCTGCTCGGTGGGCTGGTACCAGCTCGGTGAGCAGGTTAACCTGCTCGCTGGGCTGGTACCAGCTTGGTGAGCAGGTTAACTTGCTCGCTGGCTGGTACTAGCTGAGTGAGCAGGTTAACCTGCTCGCTGGGCTGGTACCAGCTTGGTGATTAACCTGCTCACCGGACTGGGCCAGCTTGGTGAGCAGGTTAACCTGCTCGCTGGGCTGGTACCAGCTTGGTGAGCAGGTTAACCTGCTCGCTGGGCTGGTACCAGCTGTGAAAATAGCAAGAACTAGACTCCTATTGTTATCAGAACAGTGCTACAATGGTAAAGAGTGAGAAACATGGAGTAATGAGTGTTATGCGTCTAGTCTTACCTGAGAGCAGAGTGAACAAGTAAAAGGGCACAGGTGTGGCTTAGAAGAGGTCGAGTTTAAGGATGGAAAATGAAGGAAAGAACAAGAGCGTGTGGATGACACAGGACAAGAATAGGAACAGGAAGCTTGGAAGGAAGAGAATGACAAAGGAGCCGGCACGAGGTCTTTGACTAGTTCGAGTGAGTTACGAGTAATTGGTGTTTGGATAGTTGGTGGATGATAAGAGTGGTTGACGCAATAAGAAGGCTTAGATTTGGATGTATTGAATGTGAGGATGGAAAACTAAGTGAGCGCGTGAGAGAAAAAGATTAGGTTCCTGAGGAAAGGCATCATCTTTATAGCAAGGCTAAAGGTGGAGTGCTTACTTTGCTTAGCCGTATTGTCGCTAAGTGCCACGGGCCTCAGGGGCTTCAGGGCAGAGCGGTATCATGGTCAAAGCTGGATTGGTATATTGCATCCGCGATAAACTCGTCATCTGCAGGGATGGTAGCGCGGGAAGACTGCATCAGCCATGGCTGGTATCCACAGGGTTTGATACACCTGGTTTAAACTGAGAGAGTACTTACAGTTAGGCTTGTTAGGCGTGGCCATAACGGTATCCTGACAGGCTCCCATGCTTAGAGCCGCAATGGGAGAAGCACAGATGTTGAGAGGGCCGGAGGTGTATGGCTGAAGAGAGCGAACAATCCTGCTCCTCCCAACTGGCTTGGTCAGAAAGTCGGCGCTGTTGCTTGCCGACGGTACGTACTGGAGATTGATCAACTTGCTTTTGACAAGATCACATATGTAATGAAGACGTAGGTCCATGTGTTTGGTGCAGAAGCCGTTCTGGCTGACTTGGCTGCGAGCGAGGTCAATTGCGCCACAATTATCAATTGCAATCTTGGCTGAGTTGACGGAGTTGTTCAAGAATATTTCTTGACACAGGTTGATCAACCAAGAGGCCTTCTTCCCTGCATCGGAAAGCGCTTTATACTCCGCCTCGGTGGAGGAGAGAGAAGCGGTGCACTGCTTCAACGATTTCCACGAGATGATGTGCTGATTGATGGTTGCTAGATACCCGGTGTGAGATTGGCGGGTATCGGGGCAGTTGCCCCAGTCGGCGTCAACTGCGATGACTAGAGGATCAGAGAGACCCTTGCTGTAGAGCAGGCCAAGACTCTTGGTGTGATGAAGATACCTGAAGACTTGGACTGCAGCTCAATAGTGCCCAATTCCAGGTCTCTCGAGAAATTGCGAGAGCTTACTGACCGAAAAAAAAAGTTGTCTGGTCGAGTGAGTATGCTTAGGTAATTGAGGGAGCCAATGAGTGCTCGATAGTTGACGTTGAGCGAGATAAACTGAGAGACTTCATCGGGTGTGGCACTCTTGAGATGAGGCTTAGGGTCGATGGGGCAGGATGAAGGCAGAAACTGGACCAGATTGAACTCGGTTAACTTTCTTTGAATGTATTGATCCTGATGAAGCACAAGGCCATCTTTGATGCGGTCAAGCTTCATACCGAGGAGGAAAGAAGCCTCTCCCATGTATTTGATCTGAAATTTGGAGGACATTTGCTTGACAAAGTCTTCCGGTTGCTTGCTGAAGATTATTAGATCATCAACGTGTGCAAAGATCCACGTCGGATCACTTGCCCGCCAGAAAACACATGGGTCGGGGACAGAGACCGAGAAGCCTATCTTGACGAGGAAGGAGCTCAAGCGGTTGTACCATGTAAGAGATGCCTGCTTAAGCCCATAAATGGCCTTGTTGAGCGCCAGATAGATGTTGGCGCCGGTGCGGTAACCCGAGGGAGGAGTCAGATAAACTTTCTCGTCCAAGTCGCATGTGAGGAAAGCCGACTGGACATCCAACTGGTGGATGAGGAGCTGGTTGGTAACAGCATAGGAGAGAAGCAGGCAAAGCAAGGAAGGTTTGCCCGTTGGGGCGTACTTTAGATCAAAGTTCAGCCCATGAGTTTGCCGAAATCCTTGTGCACAAATGCGTGCTTTGAACTCGATAACTTCATTGTTTACGCCAAGTTTCTTCTTGTACGCCCAAGTGGAAGGGATGGTTACCACGTTGGGTCGTGCAGGGATTTCGGTCCAGACATTGTGAGAGAGCATGTTGTCAATCTCTCTCTGTTCTGCCTTGACCCACTCCTCTTTGTTGTTGCTGTTGAGTGCCTGGAGGTGGTTTCTGGGTTCAACGATGTGAGTGGTGAAAGACACGGCAGGTCAACGAGAGTACCGGAGAACGTTGTTGGAGTTGATGGAGCTGTCGATGAGGGTTGGGTGCCTGGGCCCATGAATGATGAGTCGTTGACGTGAGACCGAGGTGGCTGATTCTTGGGGAGGCGTTTCATCCTCAACAACTGGGGTAACCCCACGACCTTGATCTTCATCCTCATCCAGATCCATCCAGTCTCCTTCCTGCTCAAGCGAGGGTACTTCTTCTTCCTGAAACAAGATGGTATCTTCCTCCTGAAACGGGAGAAGCGCGGTGCTTTTGAAATCCCGTAAACCAGAGTGTGGAAATTAGTCCATACTGGGGTTCAAGGCCCCCATAGCCGGAAAGATTGACTCGTCGAATTATGCGTGCTTCGTCTCAATGATTGACTGATCTGGAAGACGGATGACTTTGTAGGCGGAGTAATCATTGCTGTAGCCTATGACGATGCCGTCCCAGGATACCGAGTCAAACTTGCTTTTTCAAAGGTGCTTGGGTTTGATCATCCAAGTCTTGCAGCCGAATGGGCAGAACACATTGAGGTTGGGTCTCTTGCCAAACATGAGCTCAATAGGAGAGATCTTGCCTCGTCAAACGGAAGGAAGGCAGTTTTTGACTGCCATGGATGTGCGGACGGCCTCTCCCCACCATTATTTTGCTAGGTTGGACTGAGATAACATGCACCTGGCCATGTTGATGATTGTCTTGTTGGCCCTTCCAGCGACGCCGTTGTGTTGCGGAGTATACGGGGGTGAGACGTTGTCACTACAGGCAAAATTTATTTCACCTTAAGGTATATTGATGAATTCTCTAGGTATATTGATCAATTTTTTCTTTTTCATAAATTTTAAATTTGGTGAGAAAAAAACTGATTGAGTAGCGCAAGTGGTTAGATGCAGACAGAAATCAAGCGTGGCTAGCAACAGAGTATAAAGCATTAAATTAGCATATAGGGAGAAACTAGGGTTTTGTGAGGACAAATGGAGGAATTTGACAACAGGAAGGGGCCCTTAAATTTCACCAAGAGTGCCTATTGTCTGTGTGCATTATTTCAGGTGTAAGTATCAATTATCAGAACGCTTGAACACTCTTGGAAAGTAGAGGAAGTGGTGTGAAGGCCACCTTTCCCGACAAATGAAGGAATGGGTGCCCACCAAGGGGGCCTGGAATCACCTCAAGTGAAAGTATATCAATCATCTTCCCTAGCCTCAATATTGCAAAAGCAGATGTTATCTCCCTGCTGAGGGCACACTAACCCTCATGACAAGTGGGGAAAAAGGTGAAAATGGGGTATTTTGGGAACAACTGGAGAAATTGGAGCCCACCAAGGGGGCCTGGAATTGACACAAGTGTCTCAAACATCTTCCCAAGCCTCAATATTTCAAAGCAGATGTTATTTCCCTGCTGAAGGCACACTAACCCTCATGACAAGTGGTGAAAATAGTGAAAATGGGGTATTTTGGGAACAAATGGAGGAATTAGAGCTTACCAAGGGGGCCTGGAATTGTCCCAAGTGTCTCAAACATCTTCCAAATCCTTGATCTCGCAAAATCAGTTGTTATCTCCATTCTGGGGGTACAGCAACCCTCATGACAAGTGGGCAAAAAGGTGAAAATGGGGTATTTTGGGAACAAATTGAGAAATTGGGGTCCACCAAGGGGGCCTGGAATTGCCACAAGTTTGTGAATCATCTTCCCAATCCTCAATATTGCAAAAGCAGATGTTATCTCCCTGCTGAAGGCACACTAACCCTCATGACAAGTGCGGAGCAAGGTGAAAATGGGATATTTTGGGAACAAATGGAGATATTGGGGTCCACCAAGGGGGCCTGGAATTGCCCCAAGTGTCTCAAACATCTTCGCAATCCTCAATCTTGCAAAATAATTTTTTACTCCGTTCTGGGGGCACACTAACCCCCACGACAAGTGAGGAAAAAGGTGAAAATGGGGTATTTTGGGAACAAATGGAGGAATTGGAGCCCACCAAGGGGGCTTGGAATTTCCCCAAGTGTATCAAAAATCTTTCCGAGCCTCAATATTTCAAATTCAGATGTTTTCTCCCTGCTGAGGGCACACTAACGCTCATGACAAGTAAGGAAAAAGGTGAAAATGGGGTATTTTGGGAACAAATGGAGGAATTGGAGCCCACCAAGGGGGCCTGGAATTGCCCCAAGTGTCTCAAAAATCTTACAAATCCTCAATCTTGAAAAATCAGTTTGTACCTCCCTTCTGGGGGCACAGAGACCCTCATGACAAGTGGGGAAAAAAGTGAAAATGGGGCATTTTTGTGAACAAATGGAGAAATTGGGGCCCACCAAGGGGGCCTGGAATCGCTCCAAGTATCTCAATTGTCTCCTCAATCCCCAATCTTTTGAAATCAGTCTTTATCTCCCTGCTGGGGGTGCATCAACCCTCATGAAAAGTGAAGAAAAAGGGGAAAAAGGGGTATTTTGGGAACAACTGGAGGAATTGGGGCCCACCAAGGGGGCCTGAAATCAACCCGGATGTCTTAATCATATTCCCAATCCTCTTCCTTGCAAAAAAGATGTTATCTGCGTGCTGGGTGGACAGTAACCCTCATGACAAGTTGGGAAAAAGGTGAAAGTGGGGTATTAGGGGGTTTCAAATATAGGCAAATCCACACTTATGTAATTGACTGGTTTTCAAAAACCCACCATTTTTAAATCCTTTTGGTTTCTCATCAAGAACCATTTGTGGATGCAGTAATTTAGAAAAAGATTTTTGGATAATTGACTGGTTTCTGACTGTGGATTTGTTATATTTGATACCCCCTATTTTGGGAACAACTGGAGGAATTGCGGCCCACCAAGAGGGCCTGGAATTTCCCCAAGCGTCTCAAAAATCTTCCCAATCCTCACTCTTTCAAAATCAGTTGTTATCTACCTGCTGGGGGCACAGTCATACTCATGACAAGTGGAGAAATATATGAAAATGGGGGTATTTTGGGAACAAATGGAGAAATTGGGACCCAGTAAGGGGGCCTGGAATTGCCCCCAGTGTCTCAAACATCTTAAACATCCTCAATCTTCCAAACTCAGTTTCTTCTCTCCGTGCTGGGTGGACTGTAACCCTCATGACAGGTGGGAAAAAAGGGCAAAATGGGGTATTTTGGGAACAACTGGAGGAATTGGGGCCCACCAAGGGGGCCTGAAATCACTCCAAACGTCTCAATCATCTTTTCAATCCTCTTCCCTGAAAAAACAGATTTTATCTCCCTGCTGAGGGCACACTAGTAACCCTCATGACAAGTGGGGAAAAAAATGGAAATGTGCTATTTTGGGAACAAATGGAGAAATTGGAGCCCACCAAGGGGGCCTGGAATTGCCCCAAGTGTCTCAAAAATCTTCCTTATCCTCAATCTTGAAAAATCAGTTTTTATACCCGTGCTGGGTGGACCCTAACCCCATGACAACTGGGGAAAAAGGTGAACATGGGATATTTTGGGAACAACGGGAGGAATTGGGGCCCACCAAGAGGGCCTGAAATCACCCCAAATTCCTCAATCATCTTCCCAATTCTCTTCCTTGGAAGAATAGATTTTATCTCCCTGCTAAGGGCACACTAACCCTCATGACAAGTGAGGAAAAGGTGAAAATGGGGTATTTTGGGAACAAATGGTGGAATTGGAGCCCACCAAGGGGGCCTGGAATTGCCCCAAGGCTCTCAAAAATTTTCCCAATCCTCAATTTTGTAAAATAAGTTTCTATCTCCGTTCTGGAGCCACAGCAACCCTAATGACAAGTGGGGAAAAAGGTGAAGTTGGGGCATTTTGGTAACAAATGGAGAAATTTGGGGGGGGGGGGGGCCTGGAATTCCCCCAACTGTCTCAATCATCTTCCAAATCCTAAATCTTTCAAAATCAGTTGTTATCTCCCTTCTGGGGCCTCATACTCATGACAAGTGGAGAAAAATGCAAAAAATGGGGTATTTTGGGAACAAATGGAAAAATTGGGTCCCCACAAGGGGGCCTGGAATCAACCCAAGTGTCACAATCATCTGCCCAACACTACATAACCTACAACATATCCCGTACGGGATACTGAGTAAGACATTACGGGATATACGGGATATCTTGTAGCAGTCAACTTTTTAAACCACCCTCATATAACATTGCCATATCACCATATCATATAACTGTCATATCCCAATATAACAATATCAGATCACTGTCATATTAAAAGATACTAACATCATATCACTACTGTATCACAAGATGACACTATTGTAAGCACTGTCAGCATTGACCAGTCAAACATGGCTGGTCAAGCAGTGCTCAGACAGACATGTTCAACCAGTGATCTTGGACATGCATCGTCCAACCAAAGCCCATGCTGGCCATTCAAGCGGGTCTGCCCAATCAGTTCCTGGCTGGTGGTGACTGGTTGCAGTCAAACCTATTGGACAGGCCCATCCAACTGGCTGGCACGGGGCTTTGGTCAGACCGTGCCTGTCCAATCACTGGTCAAACATGGCTGTTCAAGAACTTCTCAACCAGCCGCGTTTGACCAATCAATGCCAGCAGTGAAGCTTACCTCACTCCAAGATTGCATCAACAAAGGTCTTCAGTAATACTCAAGATGCCACATGTCAACTGCAGGCATTTGAGGAAGTTATTATTGTGGTGCCTCACCCAGGGGCTCTCCCAGTGCATTGCCACAAAAATTGCTTGACCTGATCAACAGTGCAACAAAATTGGTAAACTCCATGCAAAACATCTGTATTAATGTGGACAACTTTCCAAGGCCACCAAAAACCAAAAGGCTTGTTGTAACAAGTGGTTTCCACGGTTGGTGCTCCATAGTCTCACTTTGGAAATCTTTTCATTGCGGCAAAACCTTTAGTATAATGCCTTGTGCCTGTCAAGATGTGGCTTCACGTGTCAAAATTTCACAAATTACCTATTTTTCCCTTGTTTTTTCAGGAAAAAAGACCCTTTCATATGGTGAATCAGAAACCTAGATGTTACCAATGGATGCCTGTGAGCCAAGGATTGATTTTCACATAGTGGTGTGGTAGTACACACATTTTGCCGGTCAAGATTGGGCTTCACACATCAAAATTTCACAAATTACCTACTTTTCCCGTGTTTTCTCAGGAAAAAAGACCCTTGCACATGGTGAAACAAAAACATAGATATGTCCAATTGATGCCTGTGAGCCAAGGTTTGATTTTTGTATTGTGATGTGGTAGTAACACATGTTTTGCCCATCAAGATTTGGCTTCATGCATCAAAATTTCACAAATTATCTAGTTTTCTTATGTCTTCCCAGGAAAAAAGACCCTTGCACATGGTCCATCAAGAACACAAATATGACCAATTAATTCCTCTGAGTCAAGGGTTGATTTGCATATAGTGGTGTGGCAGTCTCATGCAGCCGTTTGCCTGTTAAGATGTGGCTTCACACATCAAAATTTCACAAATTACCCTCTTTTTCTGCATTTTCTCATGAAAAAAGACCCTTGCACACAGTGAATTAAAAACATAGATATGGCCAATTAATGTCTTTGAGCCAAGATTTGATTTTAATATAGTGGTGTGTTATTATCACATGTTTTGCCTCTCAACATTTGGCTTCACCCATGAACATTTCACAAATGACCTTTTTTTTGTGTTTTCTGAGGAAAAAGTGCCTTGCACATGGTGAAACAAAAACATAGATATAGACTATTGATGCCTGTGGTCCAAGGTTTGGTTTATATAAATTGGTGGTAGTATTGCGTGTGTGCCTATCAAGATTTGGCTTCACGCATCAAAATTTCACAAATTACCCATTTTTTCTGCATTTTCTCATGAAAAAAGACCCTTGCACATGGGGAATCAAAAACATGGATATTCCCAATTGATGCATGTGATCCAAGGTTGGAATTTCATATAGTGGTGTGGTAGTATTATTCCTTTTGCCTGTCGAGATTGGGCCTCACACACACCCAAATTTCACAAATTACCTATTTTCCTGTGTTTCCCCAGGAAAAAAGACCCTTGCTCAAGGTGAATCAAAAACATAGGTATGGCCAATTGATGAATCTGAGTCAAGTGTTTATTTGCAAATAGTGGTGTGGTACAGTTGCGCAAGGCATTCCACTGTAACGGTTTTGGGCTATGTCCAAAATGTTGGCCGGAAAATTTTCAATTTTCCTCTGTAAATCTGTGTCACAAAGCCATAATTTTGCTGAAACTCACCCAAAAAATGGATAAAACCCTTTGAAATGCCAATCTTAAATGAATGCAGGGATCCATAATATGCATTTAGACTGTACCAATTATCTCTAAAAGCCCTCTAAGTACATGAATATGGGTTTTTGTGCCCTCTTTACAGTGCGTGTCCGAAATGTGACCATTCAAAAAAAAAAAAAAACAGAAGCGCTGGGCAGAAGCCTTAGCGGACTTAGATTTAGAATTTACATGGTCTGAAATGCACAAAAATGTGGTCAACATGTTTGTATGACCCTAGTCATGTTTGAACATCCAGGCCACGCGTTCAAAAATTTTTGCAGGAAAGGTGTGACAGCGCAATGCCTTGCGCAACTGTAGTATCATGCCTTTTGCATGTCATGATTTGGCTTCACGCATCACAATTTCACAAATCATCTATTTTTCCCATGTTTTCTCAGGAAAAAGAGACCCTTGCACATGGTGAATCAAAAACATAGATTTGGCCAATTGATGCCTCTGAGTCAAGTGATGATTTGAGTATAGTGGTGTGGTAGTATCATGCCTTTTGCCTGTCAAGATTGGGCCTCATGCATCAAAATTTTACAAATTACCTATTGTTCCCATGTTTTCCTCAGGAAAAAGACCCTCTCACATGGTGAATCAGAAACAAAGATATTATCAATTGATGCCTGTGAGCCAAGGATTGATTTTCATATAGTGGTGTTGTGAGCCTGGGTCTCTTATGTGACAACAGGAGACAAGAAAGGGGAGCACAATAGTTCATTCCAGAAAGGATAAGGAGAGGACAACTATTGTGAAGTAGAGAAGGAAGAAGGAGAGGGTTATAACTATTTTGAATATGATGATCTTTGGCCTTCTATGGGCTATTCTGGTTCTCTCCTTAAAGGAGGATGGTTTAAGGGCAGCTAAGCTTAACCCCTCTTCTCTTAAGAAACAGAGAAGGTCCAGTCAAAGACTGCCTTGATTTTTTATGCCAAAGGAAACTGGCAAAGGTTGTGTAGCAGGAAACCTATATGGATTTTAGCAGCAGTCCACAGAAGCACAGATGATATGTTTATTGGTTTTGTTCTTTATTTGATTGGAGAAGAAGATGAGCAGGATGGATGAAAAGATCAAGAGCTCAGAAGAACTTTGAAGGAAGAGAGAACTTGGAACAAGCTGCTAATTACTATTCAATCAGATGACACCAAATGACCACAACAACGTAGGGATGTGATGGAATCTGTGTTGATTGAGTAGTGAGGATGTTGTCCAGAGTTGTCTGATTCTTCTAAGTTGGTGGTTCTGAATGATGATGAAGTTTTTCATTCAGCCAGCTGAAAAAATGGTTAAACTTGTTGATTGAAATGCATATATTCAATATGGTTTGAACTTAGAAAATAATAGATGTTCAAGGTGTAATTACTCCTCAATTATACATCACAACTATGGACAATAAGAGATGAAAATGATCAGAAAAATGAGGGGAATCTGGAGAGGACATTGTTGAAGCTTTTTGGGAAACAGTTTTTTCTCTAAGGATGACAGGTGTGATAGTATCACACATTTTGACAGTCAAGATTGGGCTTCACACATCAAAATTTCACAAATTACCTATTTTTCCTGTGTTTTCTCAGGAAAAGAGACCCTTGAACATGGTGAAACAAAAACATAGATATGGCAAATTGATGCCCCTGAGCCAAGCTTTGATTTTCATATAGTTGTGTGGTAGTGTCATGTGTTTTGCCTGTCAAGATTTGGCTTCACGCATCAAAATTTCACAAATTACCTATTTTTCCTGCGTCTTCCTAGGCAAAAAGACCCTGGCACATTGTGAACCAAAAAAATAGATATGGCAAATTGATTTCTTCAAGTCAAGGGTTGATTTTCATCAAGTGGTGTGACAGTATCATGCCTTTTGCCTGTCACAATTTGGCTTCACACATCAAACTTTCACAAATTAACAATTTTTTCTGTCTTTCCTCATGAAAAAGGACCCATGCAAATGGTGAATCAAAGACATAGATATGTACATTTGATATCTGTGAGTCAATTTTCATTCTTGATATAGTGGTGTGGTATTATAACATGTTTTACCTGTCAAGATTTGGCTTCATGCATGAATACTTCACAAATTACCTTTTTTTCAGTGTTTTCTCAGGAAAAAAGACCCTTGCACATGGTGAAACAAAAAAATCAATATAGAAAATTGATGCCTGTGAGACAAGGTTTGATTTTTATATAGTGGTGTGGTATTCTTGTGTGTTTTGCTTGTCAAAATTTGGCTTCACACATCAAAATTTTATAAATTACCCGTTTTTTCTGCATTTTCTCAGGAAAAAAGACCCTTGCACATGGTGAATCAAAAATGTAGATATGGCCAATTGATGCCTGTGAGCCAAGGATTGATTTGAATCTAGTTGTGTGATAATATCATGCCTTTTGCCTGTCAAGATTTGCCTTCAGGCATCAAAATTTTACAAATTCCCTTTTTATCCCATGTTTTCTCAGAAAAAAAAACCTTTGCACATGGTGAATCAAAAACACAGATATAGCCAATTGATGCCTCCTGTGAGCCAAATTTTAATTCTCACATAGTTGTGTGGTAGTATCAAGTGTTTTGCCTGTCAAGATTTGGCTTTGCACATGAAAATTTCCCAAATTACCCATTTTTTCTGCTTTTTCTCAGGAACAAAAACCCTTTCACATGGTGAATGAAAAATTTAGATATTGCCAATTGATGTGTCAGAGTCAAGGGTTGATTTGAATATAGTGGTGTGGTATTATCACGCCTTTTGCCTGTAAAGATTTTGCTTCATGCATCAGAATTTCAGAAATTACCAATTTTTCTCGTGTTTTCTCACAAAAAAGATCCTTGCACATGGTGAATCAAAGACATAGATACTTCCAATTGATGCCTGTGAGCCAAGGTTTGATTTTCATATAGTTTTGTGGTAGTATTGCGTGTTTTGCCGGTCAAGATTTGGCTTCACGCATGAATATGTCAAAAATCACCTTTTTTTTCTGCCTTTTCTCAGGAAAAAAGAATCTTTCACATGGTGAAAAAAAAGATATAGAAAATTGATGCCTGTGAGCCAAGGTTTGATTTTCATATAGTGGTGTGGTATGATTGCGTTTTTTGCCTGTCAAGATTTGGCTTCATGCATCAAGATTTCACAAATTACCTCTTTTTCCTGTGTTTTCTCAGGAAAAAAGACCCTTGCACATGCTGAATCAGAAACAACAATATTGCCAATTCATGCCTGTAAGCCAAGGTTTGATTTGAATGTAGTGGTGTGATAGTATCATGCCTTATCCCTGTCAAGATTGGGCTTCACGCATCAAAATTTCACAAATTCCCTATTCGTCCTGTGTTTTCTCAGGAAAAATGACCCTTGCACATGGTGAATCAAAACACAAATATAGCCAATTGAGGCCTCTGAGTCAGGTTTTCATTGACATACAGTGGTGTTGTAAAATTGCACCTTTTGCCTGTCAAGACTTGGCTTCACGCATCAAAAGTTCACAAATTACCCATTTTTTCTGCATTTTCTCAGGAACAAAGACCCTTTCACATGGTCAATCAAAAACATTGATATGGCCAATTGATGCCTGTGAGCCAAGATTTCATTTGCATATAGTGGTGTGGCAGTATCATGCCTTTTGCCTGTCAAGATTGGGCTTTGTGCATGAAAAATCCATTGATTCACCATGTGCAAGGGTCTTTTTTTGTGAGAAAACACAGGAAAAATGGGTAATTTGTGAAATTTTGATGCGTGAAGCAAAATCTCAACAGGCAAAGACATGATACTACCACACCACTATATGCAAATCAACCCTTGACTCTGATACATCAATTGGCCATATCTTCATTTTTCATTCACAATGTGAAAGGGTCTCTGTTCCTGAGAAAAAGCAGAAAAAACGGGTAATTTGGGAAATTTCCATGTGCGAAGCCAAACCTTGACACGCAAAACACATGATACTACCACACAACTATGTGAAAATCAAACCTTGGCTCACAGGAGGCATCAATTGGATATGTCTATGTTTTTGATACACCATGTGCAAGGGTATATTTTCCTGAGAAAACACGGGATAAATAGGGAATTTGCAAAATTTTGATGCCTGAGCCCAATCTTGACAGGCAAACGGCATGATACTACCACACCACTATGTGAAAATCATCAATTGATTCAGCGGCATCAATTGGCTATATCTATGTTTTTGATTCACCAGGTGCAAGTGTCTTTTTTCCTGAGAAAATGTGGGAAAAGTAGTTTATTTGTGAAATTTTGATGTGTGAAGCCAAATCTTGACAGGCAAATGGCATGATACTACCACACCACTTTATGCAAATCAAAACTTGACTATGATTCATCAATTTTCCATACCTATGTTGTTGATTCACCATGTAAAAGGGTATTTTTTCCTGGGAAAGCATGGGAAAAATAGGTAATTTGTGAAATTTTGATGCGTGAGGCCCTATTTTGACAGGCAAAGGAATTATACTACCACACCACTATATGAAAATACAACCTTGGCTCACAGGAATCAATTGTCCATATCTATGTTTTTGATTCCCCATGTGCAAGGGTCTTTTTTCATGAGAAAATGCAGAAAAAGTGGGTCATTTGTGAAATTTTGATGTGTGAAGCCAAATCTTGACAGGCAAACACACAATACTACCACACCACTATATATAAATCAAACCTTGGCTCACAGGCCTCAATTTTCTATATCTATTGTTTTTTGTTTCATTATGTGCAAGGCACTTCTTTCCTGAGAAAACACAGAAAAAAAAGGTGATTTGTGAAATATTCATCATGGGTGAAGCCAAATCTTGACAGGCAAAACACATGATACTACCACACCACTATATGCAAATCGAATCCTGGCTCACAGGAATTAATTTGCAATATCTATGGTTTTGATTCACTGTGTGCAAGGGTCTTTTTTCATGAGAAAACACAGAAAAAGAGGGTAATTTGTGAAATTTCAATGCGTGAAGCCACATCTTAACAGGCAAAAGGTGTCATACTGCCACGAAATTATATTCCAATAAACCCTTGTCTCAGAGGCACCAATTGGCCATATCTAGGTTTTTGATTCACCATGTGCAAGGGTCTTTTTTCCTGAGAAAACACAGGAAAAATAGGTAATTTGTGAAATTTAGCTGCATGAAGCCAAATCTTCACAGGCAAAACATGTGATACTACCACACCACTATATGCAAATAAAACCATGGCTCAGGTGCATCAATTTTCCATATCTATGTTTTTGATTCACCATGTTCAAGGGTCTTTTGTGCTGAGAAAACACAGGAAAAATAGGTAATTTGTGAAATTTTGATGTGTGAAGCCTAATTTTGACAGGCAAAGTGTGTGATACTATCAAAACACTATATGAAAATCAATTCTTGGCTCACAGGCAGCAATTGGTCATATCTATGTTTCTGATTTACCATGTGAAAGGGTCTTTTTTCCTGAGAAAACATGGGAAAAAAGGTAATTTGTAAAATTTTGATGCATGAAGCCCAATCATGACAGGCACAAGGCATGATACTACCACACCACTATACTCAAATCATCACTTGACTCAGAGGCATCAATTGGCTATATCTATGTGTTTGATTCACCAAGTGCAAGGGTTTTTATTCCTGGGAAAACATGGGAAAAATAGATAATTTGTGAAATTTTGATGCGTGAAGCCCAATCTTGACAGGCAAAAGGAATGAGACTAAAGTTTTTGCCACAATGGCAGGATTATAAAAGTGAGACTCTAGAGCACCAGCCGCGGAAACCACTTGTGACAACAAGCCTTTTGGTTGTTGGTGACTGTTGGGTACTTTTGCATTTGAGAACAGAAATGGATGGTAGTAGGGTTGCATGGCGTCACAGTTTGGGGTGCAGAAAAGGCTGGGAATGGTTTAGATGGATGTCTGCAGGGAGGAACCGGCAGATGGGAAAGGGATTTTGGAAAATACAAACGACAGTATTTTTGTGTGACATCAGGGAGCAGAGGGCACAAAAGGAGGAAAACTGAACCAGCTTGTTCCAGTGCCTTTCCACAAGAAGTGCTTGACCTGATCAACAAGTGCAACAAAATTCCTAATCTACACACAAAACATTTGTAATAATGTTTTGCATGGAATAGAAATCTGCAGATTGCTTTGGAAAGTTGTCCACATTAGTACAGATGTTTTGCATGGAGTTTACCAATTTTGTTGCACTTGTTGATCAGGTCAAGCAAATCTTGTGGAAATGCACTGGGTCAGCCCCTGGGTGAGGCACTGCAATAAAAACTTGCTCAAATGCCGGCAGTTGGCATGTGGAAATGTTGAGTTTTTGAACTGCTGGCGCAAGAAGGGAATTTTAAGGATGAGGGCGCAAGAAGGAGAGTGATCCTTTTTGGGAAAGGTTCACGGAAAAAGAATGAAAGAACCAATAGTTTTATTCTCATGTAGCTAGGCCAGATTAAATAGACTAAGTACATGAGTGAAAATGTGGTTTGAGAAATGAATAATGAAAAAACAAATTGAATAAAATCTGAGAGAAGACAAAACATGATTTTTGAAAGTAACAAACTTAGTCAGGACGTCTCATTCTCTTTTAGTCAAGTAAGATGAGTTAATCAAAAGAAACAGTTTTGAATCACAAATAATAAGAGGCGTTAATTCTCACTAACCAGATTTTAAAGAATCAAATAATGAATCAGAAAAAGAAAGAATCAAAGTTGAGACATGAGTTGTGAGGTGAATTCAATCACAGAAAACAAGCTACTATCTGATTATAATTCAGTCTGAGTCAAGAAGATTCAAGAAAAGGAAAATGGGGAAAAAAGGACAGAGAGAGAAGGAAAGAGGAAAATTCAACAGGAAACTTGAGTATTACTGAAGTCCTTATTTGATGCAAGCTTGGAGTGAGGTCAGCTTCACTGCTGGCATTGATTGGTCAAAAACAGCTGATTGAGCAGTTCTTGAACAGCTGTGTTTGACCAGTGATTGGACAGGCACTTTCTGACCCAAGCACGTGCCAGCCATTTGGATGGGCCTGTTCAATTGGTTTGATTGAAGCCGGTCACCACCAGCCAGGAACTCCGTTCAGCTTTGGTTCTTTTGCTCTCTTGCTATATCTCCTCAGAATCTTTCTGAGAGGATTTAGCTCTCTTATGTTTTCTTTTTGCAACAGTCCCTGTTGGTGCAGACAGAGTTTGCTCAATTGGTTTCATTTAGATAATTTCATTTCTCTTAGCTAATGAGTGAAGACTTTTTCGGGGCTAACGGATTTCTCCCTCGCTCCCTAGGACGGCCCAGGGAGGAACAGTCGAGTCCTGCCCCCAAGTTGTCCGAGTACGGGTTGGGGTAGAGAATCTCCTCTTGTCACCGGCTCTCCTTTGTCCCGGCCTCTGAGAGGCGGCTGGGAGTCAGGGAAGCGGCACAGAGAGGAGGAGAAATGAGACTAAGAAACTTGCCATCAAGGCGAGGAGCCGGAGGGACTCCAACCTGGGTGGGTGGGCTGGTGAGAAAAAAAAATTACTTAGATTTCAGGCAACTGATGTTGGCGGGTGATCAAAGTAGGCCAATGCGTAAGTGGAATGTAGCTGAGTCCTGGGATTACCCGGCAGCTTGCTGAGCTTGAGGCCTGGCGATTAGGTTTCTGTTTGCTGCGGCGGTTCTCGCAGTTCTGGTGTGCCGCACTGTGTTTTTGTGGTTGGCCGGCGTAGGCCGCCTGGCCAACGCAGCGGGGCCGCCAAGAACCTTGCTCCACGGACTCTGCAACCTCCTGCTGCACTCCGGCAACTCAACATGATTGGGCAGACCCGCTTGAATGGCCAGCATGCGCTTTGGTTGGATAGTGCCTGTACTTGTTGAACACGGCTGTTTGAGCATTTCTTGACCAGCCATGTTTGACTGGTTAATGCTGATAGTGCTTACAATAGTGTTATCTTGTGATACAGTAGTGATATGATGTTAGTATCTTGTAATATGAAAGTGATCTGATATTGTTAAATTGGGATATGCCAGTTATATGATATGGTGATATTATATGAGGGTGGTTTGAAAAAGTTGACCACTACAAGATATCCCGTATATCCCGTAATGTCTTACTCAGTATCCCGTACGGGATATATTGTAGGGAATGTAGTGCAATCCTCAATCTTCCAAAATCAGTTTTTATCTACGTTCTGGGTGGACTCTAACCCTCATGAAAAGTGGGGCACAAGGTAAAAGTGGGATATTTTGGGAACAAATGAAAAAAATTGGGGCCCACCAGGGGGGTCTGGGATTGCCACAAGTGTCTCAATTATCTTGTCAATCCTCAATATTGCAAAAGTAGATTTTATCTCCGTGATGGGTGCACACTTGTTACTAACGTCATGACAAGTGGGGAAAAGAGATGAAAATGAATATACCATTTTCCACCTTTTTTCCCCACTTGTCATGAGGCTTAGTCACTACATACCCTACAATATATCCCATACGGGATACTGAGTAAGACATTACGGGATATACGGGATATCTTGTAGTGGTCAACTTCTTCAAACCACCCTCATATAACATCACCATATCACCATATCATATAACTGTCATATCCCAATATAACAATATCAGATCACTGTCGTATTACAAGATAATAACATCATATCACTACTGTATCACAAGATAACACTATTGTAAGCACTATCAGCATTAACCAGTCAAACATGGCTGGTCAAGAAATGCTCAAACAGCCGTGTTCAACAAGTGATCTTGGACAGGCACCGTCCAACCAAAGCGCTTGCTGGCCATTCAAGCGTGTCTGTCCAATCATGTTGAGTTGCCGGAGCGCAGCGGGAGGTTGCAGAGTCCGTGGCGCAAGGTTCTTGGCGGCTCCGCTGCGTTGTCCAGGAGTCCTACGCTGGCCAACCAAAAAAACACAGTGCGGCACACATGAACTGCGGGAACCGCCGCAGCAAACAGAAACCTAATCTCCAGGCCTCAAGCTTAGCAAGATGCCAGGTAATCCCAGGACTCAGCTACATTCCACTTACACATTGGCCTACTTTGATCACCCGCCAGTTCCATCCCGCCGACTTCAGTTGCCTGAAATCTAAGTCTTACCAGCCCACCCACCTGGGTTTGAGTCCCTCCTCCTTGCCTTGACGGCGAGTTTCTTAGTCTCATTTCTCCTCCTCTCTGTGCCGCTCTCCTGACTCCCAGCCGCCTCTCAGAGGCCGGGACAAAGGAGAGCCGGTGACAAGAGGAGTTTCTCTACCCCAACCCGTACTCGGATGACTTGGGGGCAGGACTCAATTGTTCCTCCCCCGGCCGTCCTAGGGAGCAAGGGAGAAATCCGTTAGCCCCCAAAAAGTCTTCACTCATTAGCAAATAGAAATGAAATTATCTAAATGAAATCAATTGAGCAAACTCTGTCTGCACCAACAGGGACTGTTGCAAACAGAAAATGTAAGAGAGCTAAATCCTCTCAGAAAGATTCTGAGGAGATATAGCAAGAGAGCAAAAGAGCCAAAGCTGAACGGAGTGCCTGGCTGGTGGTGGCCGGTTTCAATCAAACCAATTGAACAGGCCCATCCAAATGGCTGGCACGTGCTTGGGTCAGACAGTGCCTGTCCAATCACTGGTCAAACACAGCTGTTCAAGAACTGCTCAATCAGCTGTTTTTGAACAATTAATGCCAGCAGTGAAGCTTACCTCACTCCAAGCTTGTATCAAATAAGGACTCCAGTAATACTAAAGTTTCCACATGCCAACTGCTGGCATTTGAGCAAGTTTTTATTGCAGTGCCTGATCACCCAGGGGCTGTCCCAGTGCATTTCCACAAGAAGTGCTTGACCTGATCAACAAGTGCAACAAAATTGGTAAACTCCATGCAAAACATCTGTACTAATGTGGACAACTTTCCAAAGCAATCTGCAGATTGCTATTTCATGCAAAACATTAGTACAAATGTTTTGCATGGAGATTAGGAATTTTTTTGCCCTTGTTGATTAGGTCAAGCACTTCTTGTGGAAAGGCACTGGAACAAGCTGGTTCAGTTTTCCTCCTTTTGTGCCCTCTGCTCCCTGATGTCACACAAAGATACTGTCCTTTGTATTTTCCAAAATCCCTTTCCCATCTGCCGGTTCCTCCCTGCAGACATCCATTTAAACCATTCCCAGCCTTTTCTGCACCTCAAACTGTGACGCCATGCAACCCTACTACCATCCATTTCTGTTCTCAAATGCAAAAGTACCTAACAGTCACCAACAACCAAAAGGCTTGTTGTCACAAGTGGTTTCCGCAGTTGGTGCTCTAGAGTCTCACTTTTATCATTTGTCTCACTTTTATAATCCTGCCATTGTGGCAAAACCTTTAGTCTCATTCCTTTTGCCTGTCAAGATTGGGCTTCACGCATCAAAATTTCACAAATTATCTCTTTTTCCCATGTTTTCCCAGGAATAAAAACCCTTGCACTCGGTGAATCAAAAACATAGATATAGCCCATTGATGCCTCTGAGTCAAGTGATGATTTGAGTATAGTGGTGTGGTAGTATCATGCCTTGTGCCTGTCATGATTGGGCTCCATGCATCAAAATTTTACAAGTTACCTATTTTCCCATGTTTTCTATCAGGAGAAAAGACCCTTTCGCATGGTAAATCAGAAACATAGATATGACCAATTGATGCCTGTGAGCCAAGAATTGATTTTCATATGGTGGTTTGATAGTATCACACACTTTGCCTGTCAAAATTAGGCTTCACACATCAAACTTTGACAAATTACCTATTTTTCCTGTGTTTTCTCAGCACAAAAGACCCTTGAACATGGTGAATCAAAAACATAGATATGGAAAATTGATGCACCTGAGCCAAGGTTTCATTTGCATATAGTGGTGTGGTAGTATCACATGTTTTGCCTGTGAAGATTTGGCTTCATGCACCAAAATTTCACAAATTACTTATTTTTCCTGTGTTTTCTCAGGAAAAAAGACCCTTGCACATGGTAAATCAAAAACCTAGATATGTCCAATTGGTGCCTTCTGAGACAAGGGTTGATTGGAATATAATGCTGTGGCAGTATCACACCTTTTGCCTGTTAAGATGTGGCCTCACGCACGGAAATTTCACAAATTACCATCTTTTTCTGTGTTTTCTCATGAAAAAAGACCCTTGCACACAGTGAATCGAAACCATAGATATAAAAAATTAATGCCTGTGAGCCAGGATTTGATTTGCATATAGTGGTGTGGTAGTATTATGTGTTTTGCCTGTCAAGATTTGGCTTCACCCACAAATATTTCACAAATCACCCTTTTTTTCTGTGTTTTCTCAGGAAAAAAGTGCCTTGCACATGATGAAACAAAAAACAATAGATATAGAAAATTGATGCCTGTGAGCCAAGGTTTGAGTTATATGTAGTGGTGTGGTAGTATTGCGTGTTTGCCTGTCAAGATTTGGCTTCACGCATCAAAATTTCACAAATGACCCACTTTTTCTGCATTTTCTCATGAAAAAAGACCCTTGCACATGGGGAATCAAAAACATAGATATGGACAATTGATTACTGTGAGCCAAGGTTGGATTTTCATATGGTGCTGTGGTAGTATCATGCCTTTGCCTGTCAAAATTGGGCCTCACGCAGCAAAATTTCACAAATTACCTATTTTTCCCGTGCTTTCCCAGGAAAAAAGACCCTTTCACATGGTGAATCAACAACATAGGCATGGAAAATTGATGTATCATAGTCAAGTTTTGATTTGCATAAAGTGGTGTGGTAGTATCATGCCGTTTGCCTGTCTTCACACATCAAAATTTCATAAATGATCTACTTTTCCCACGTTTTCTCAGGATGAAAGACACTTGCACACGGTGAATCAAAAACATAGATATAGCCAATTGATGCCACTGAATCAATTGATGATTTTCACATAGTGGTGTGGTATTATCATGCTGTTTGCCTGTCAAGATTGGGCTCAGGCATCAAAATTTCACAAATTCCCTATTTATCCCGTGTTTTCTCAGGAAAATGTAACCTTGCACATGGTCTATCAAAAACATATACATATCCAATTGATGCCTCCTGTGAGCCAAGGTTTGATCTTCACATAGTTGTGTGGTAGTATCATGTGTTTTGCCTGTCAAGGTTTGGCTTCGCACATGGAAATTTCCCAGATTACCTGTTTTTTCTGCTTTTTCTCAGGAACAGAGACCCTTTCACATTGTGAATGAAAAATGAAGATATGGCCAATATTCAAGGGTTGATTTGCATATAGTGGTGTGGTAGTATCATGTCTTTGCCTGTTGAGATTTTGCTTCACTCATCAAAATTTCATAAATTACCCATTTTTCCTGTGTTTTCTCACAAAAAAAGACCCTTGCACATGGGGAATCAATGGATCTTTCATGCACAAAGCCCAATCTTGACAGGCAAAAGGCATGATACTGCCACACCACTATATGCAAATGAAATCTTGGCTCACAGGCATCCATTGGCCATATCAATGTTCTTGATTGACCATGTGAAAGGGTCTTTGTTCCTGAGAAAATGCAGAAAAAATGGGTAATTTGTGAACTTTCGATGCTTGAAGCCAAGTCTTGACAGGCAAAAGGCGCAATTTTACAACACCACTGTAATGCAGAGGCCCGCCGCCATTTTAAGTACCTGCCTCTAGGGCCCTGTAGAAAGCTACCGCGTTCGAGTCGGCCTGTATACAGTCAGGAGAGAAGTTTGACACTGTATGTCAATGAAAACCTGACCAAGAGGCCTCAATTGGCTATATCTGTGTTTTGATTTACAATGTGCAAGGGTCATTTTTCCTGAGAAAACACAGGATGAATAGGGAATTTGTGAAATTTTGATGCGTGAAGCCCAATCTTGACAGGGATAAGGCATGATACTATCACACCACTACATTCAAATCAAACCTTGGGTTGCAGGCATGAATTGGCAATATTGTTGTTTCTGATTCACCATGTGCAAGGGTCTTTCTTCCTGAGAAAACACAGGAAAAAGAGGTAATTTGTGAAATTTTCACTGCAAAAGGGGTTGTATCGGTTACAACCCCCCGCGGTAATGTCGGCCAGAGGCAACCAATGTTACATCGGTCGCCCAGACCGATTTTATGTTGGCCGGGCCCACCGATACATTAGAACAAAGGCATAATGTATTGGTGGGACCCGCCAATGTAACATCGGTCTGGTAGACCAATGTTACATTGGTTGCTGCCACCGATCTAGCCGCGGGGGGTTGTAACCGATACAACCCCTTTGGCGGTGTTTGATGCATGAAGCCAAATCTTGACAGGCAAAAAACGCAATCATATCACACCACTATATGAAAATCAAACCTTGGCTCACAGGCATCAATTTTCTATATCTTTTTTTTTCACCGTGTGAAAGAGTCTTTTTTCCTGAGAAAAGGCAGGAAAAAGGTGATTTTTGACATATTCATGTGTGAAGGCAAATCTTGACCGGCAAAACACACAATACTACCACACAACTATATGAAAATCAAACCTTGGCTCACAGGCATCAATTGGAAGTATCTATGTCTTTGATTCACCATGTGCAAGGGTCTTTTTTGTGAGAAAACACGGGAAAAATTGGTAATTTCTGAAATTCTGCTGCGTGAAGCAAAATCTTTACAGGAAAAAGGTGTGATAATACCACACCACTTTATTCGAATCAACCCTTGACTCTGACACATCAATTGGCCATATCAAAATTTTTCATTCACCATGTGAAAGGTTTTTGTTCCTGAGAAAAAGCAGAAAAAATGGGTAATTTGGGAAATTTTCATGTGCAAAGCCAAATCTTGACAGGCAAAACATGTGATACTACCACACAACTATGTGAGAATCAAACTTTGGCTCACAGGAGGCATCAATTGGCTATATCTGTTTTTTTTGATTCACCATGTGCAAAGGTTTTTTTTCCTGAGAAAACATGGGATAAAAAGGGAATTTGTGAAAGTTTGATGCCTGAAGGCCAATCTTGACAGGCAAAAGGCATGATACTACCACACCACTAGATTCCAATCAATCCTTGGCTCACAGGCATCAATTGGCCATATCTACATTTTTGATTCACCATGTGCAAGGGTCTTTTTTCCTGAGAAAATGCAGAAAAAACGGGTAATTTGTGAAATCTTGATGTGTGAAGCCAAATCTTGACAAGCCAAACACGCAAAAATACCACACAACTATATAAAAATCAAAGCTTGGCTCAGGGGCATCAATTTGCCATATCTATGTTTTTGTTTCACCATGTTCAAGGGTCTCTTTTCCTGAGAAAACACAGGAAAAATAGGTAATTTGTGAAATTTTGATGTGTGAAGTCCAATCTTGACTGTCAAAATGTGTGATACTATCACACCTGTCAGCCTTAGAGAAAACACTGTTTCCCAAAAAGCTTCAACAATGTCCTCTCCAGATTCCCCTCATTTTTCTGATCATTTTCATCTATTATTGTCCGTAGTTGTGATGTATAATTGAGGAGTAATTACACCTTGAACATCTATTATTTTCCAAGTTCAAACCATATTGAATACATGCATTTCAATCAACAAGGTTAAACATTTTTTCATCTGACTCAATGAGAAATGTCAGCCTTAGAGACAACAATGTTGCCCAAAAGGCTTCAACAATGTTCTCTTCTTATTCCTCTCTTCAATACAAGTATTTCCATACTATAATATCCATACTTTGTTGTGTATAAGTGTGAAATAATATAAGAGTGAAGTAATTAACCAGGAAGTTCACATAACATCTAATCATTTTCTAAGTTCAACCTCATATTGCATATTCACTTTGATAAACATGGTTCATCACTTTCAAAGTTGGGCAGATGAAAATTTTCATCATCACTCACCAACCAGAACTTAGAAGAAACAGACCCATTGGACAACACTTCTCACTCATCAGAACTCCAGGTCCCATCATTTCCCCTCGTCGTCGTGTCGTGGTCATTTGGTGTCACCTGTCTGACTAGTAAGCAGCTTTGCCAATCCCTCTTTTCTTCAAAGTTCATCTTGGAGCTTTGATCATCACCCCTTTCCTTCTTTCCTTCCTTTCCTTCTTCTTCTAGAGGCACATTAATCCAATCATCATTAAAGAATCATTCTCATTATCATCCTAGTCCAGTGGAGCTACTCATCCACTCAGGTTTCCTTATAAGTAACCTTGGCCTTAAGCCTAAAAAATAAGGCAGTCTCTGACTGTACCTTCTCCTGCTTCTCAGGTTGAAGAGACTGTGGCTCTGCCCAGTTCTGCATTTCTCCCTACTAAAGGTTGAGCCCACATACTTATCCTAAAAGGATACATATATTAGTTTTCTTCCTATTCCTCCTCCTCTTCCTTGTTCCCTTATTTCTCCAGAAATAAACCTTGTTGCCCCCCATCCTTGTGTCCTGCTTTCACGTAAGAGACCCAGGCTCACAAAAAACTTCATCATCACTCAGAACCACCAACTTAGAAGAATCAGACAACTCTGGACAACATCACTCCTCACTACTCAATCAACACAGATTCCATCACATCCCTACGTTGTCGTGGTCATTTGGTGTCATCTGATTGAATAGTAAGCAGCTTTTTCCAAGTTCTCTCTTCCTTCAAAATTCTTCTGAGCTCTTGATCTTTTCATCCATCATGCTCATCTTCTTCTCCAATCAAATAAAGAACAAAACCAATAAACATATCATCTGTGCTTCTGTGGACTGCTGCTAAAATCCAAATAGGTTTCCTGCTACAAAGCCTTTGTCAGTTTCCTTTGGCTTAAAAAGCAAGGCAGTCTTTGACTGGACCTTCTCTGTTTCTTAAGAGAAGAGGGGTTAAGCTTAGCTGCCCTTAAACCATCCTCCTGTAAGGAGAGAACCAGAATAGCCCATAGAAGGCCAAAGATCATCATATCACTACAAACATTTGCAACTCTGCCCAGAAAGAAAATGTAAAATTGGGATGGGCAAAACATATACCCAATTTTACAGAAAATGGTCAGAAGTGAAAAATAAGCTTTACTGAGCATGCTCAGCAATTTTTTTTTTTTTTTAGATACTGAGCAAAAATGATTTTTATTCATTATGGCAACTTTGGGGGATTTTGCTGAGGATGCTCAGTTTTGCTCAATTTTTATTACTGAGCCATTTTGTTGAAAAAAGTTAACATTTTGCTTGACCCAAACAGTAGTTTTTTCTTTAGGTGAAATTACAAATGTTTGTAGTGTATTCATAGTATAACCCTATTCTTCTTCCTCTCCTTCTTCCTTCTCTACTTCACAATAGTTGTCCTCTCCTTATCCTTTCTGGAATCAACTATTGTGCTCCCCTTTCTTGTGTCCTGTTGTCACATAAGAGACCCAGGCTCACAACACCACTATATGAAAATCAATCCTTGGCTCACAGGCATCAATTGATGATATCTTTGTTTCTGATTCACCATGTAAAAGGGTCTCTTTCCTGAGGAAAACATGGGAACAATAGGTAATTTGTAAAATTTTGATGCATGAGGCCCAATCTTGACAGGCAAAAGGCATGATACTACCACACCACTATACTCAAATCATCACTTGACTCAGAGGCATCAATTGGCCAAATCTATGTTTTTGATTCACCATGTGCAAGGGTCTCTTTTCCTGAGAAAACATGGGAAAAATAGATGATTTGTGAAATTGTGATGCGTGAAGCCAAATCTTGACATGCAAAAGGCATGATACTACCACACCACTATTTGCAAATCAACACTTGACTCAGATTCATCAATTGGCCATACCTATGTTTTTGATTCACCTTGAGCAAGGGTCTTTTTTCCTGGGGAAACACAGGAAAATAGGGAATTTGTGAAATTTGGGTGTGTGTGAGGCCCAATCTCAACAGGCAAATAGAATGATACTACCACACCACTGTATGAAATTTTAACCTTGAATCACATGCATCAAGTGGGAATATCCATGTTCTTGATTCCCCATGTGCAAGGGTCTTTTTTCATGAGAAAATGCAGAAAAAATGGGTAATTTGTGAAATTTTGATGCGTGAAGCCAAATCTTAATAGGCAAACACGCAATTCTACCACACCAATTTATATAAACCAAACCTTGGACCACAGGCATCAATAGTCTATATCTATGTTTTTGTTTCACCATGTGCAAGGCACTTTTTTCCTCAGAAAACACAAAAAAAAGGTGATTTGTGAAATATTCATGGGTGAAGCCAAATGTTGACAGGCAAAACATGTGATAATAACACACCACTATATGAAAATCAAATCTTGGCTCAAAGGCATTGATTGGCCATATCTATATTTTTAATTCACTGTGTGCAAGGGTCTTTTTTCATGAGAAAATGCAGAAAAAGAGGGTAATTTGTAAAATTTTGATGCGTGAAGCCACATCTTAACAGGCAAATGGCTGCATGAGACTGCCACAACACTATATGAAAATCAACCCTTGACTCAGAGGAATCAATTGGTCATATCTATGTTCTTGATTGACCATGTGCAAGGGTCTTTTTTCCTGGGAAGACACAAGAAAACTAGATAATTTGTGAAATTTTGATGCATGAAGCCAAATCTTGACGGGAAAAACATGTGTTACTACCACATCACAATACAAAAATCAAACCTTGGCTCACAGGCATCAATTGGTGATATCTCTTTTTTTGTTTCACTATGTGCAAGGGTTTTTTTTCCTGAGAAAACACGGGAAAAATAGGTAATTTGTGAAATTTTGATGTGTGAAGCCCAATCTTGACCGGCAAAATGTGTGTACTACCACACCACTATGTGCAAATCAATCCTTGGCTCACAGGCATCCATTAGTAACATCTAAGTTTCTGATTCACCATGTGAAAGTGTCTTTTTTCCTGAAAAAACAAGGAAAAAATAGGTAATTTGTGAAATTTTGACACGTGAAGCCACATCTTGACAGGCACAAGGCATTATACTAAAGTTTTTGCCACAATGGCAAGATTGTCAAAGTGAGACTATAGAGCACCAACCGCAGAAACCACTTGTTACAACAAGCCTTTTGGTTGTTGGTGGCCTTGGAAAGTTGTCCACATTAATACAGATGTTTTGCATGGAGTTTACCAATTTTGTTGCACTTGTTGATCAGGTCAAGCACTTTTTGTGGCAATGCACTGGGACAGCCCCTGGGTGAGGCACCACAATAATAACTTCCTCAAATGCCTGCAGTTGACATGTGGCATCTTGAGTATTACTGAAGATCTTTGTTGATGCAAGCTTGGAGTGAGGTCAGCTTCACTGTTGGCATTGATTGGTCAGGCTGGTTGAGAAGTTCTTGAACAGCCGTGTTTGACCAGTGATTGGACAGGCACGGTCTGACCAAAGCCCGTGCCAGCCAGTTGGATGGGCCTGTCCAATAGGTTTGACTGCAACCAGTCACCACCAGCCAGGAACTGATTGGGCAGACCCACTTGAATGGCCAGCATGGGCTTTGCTTGGACAATGCATGTCCAAGATCACTGGTTGAACTTGTCTTTCTGAGCACTGCTTGACCGGCCATGTTTGACTGGTCAATGCTGACAGTGCTTACAATAGTGTCATCTTGTGATACAATAGTGATATGATGTTAGTATCTTGTAATATGACAGTGATCTGATATTGTTATATTGGGATATGACAGTTATATGATATGGTGATATGTTGATGTTATATGAGGGTGGTTTGAAAGAGTTAACCACTACAAGATATCCCGTATATCCCGTAATATCTTACTCAGTATCCCGTATGGGATATGTTGTAAGGTATGTAGTGAGTGTGCACCAAGCAGGGTGAAAAAAAATGATTTTGCAAGATTGAGTTTTGGGGGGATGAATCAGATCCTTCGGGTGATTCTAGGCACCCTTGATGGGCCCCAATTCCTCCAGTTGTTCCCAAAATACCCCATTAGGGGGTATCAAATATAGGCAAATCCACCATTATGCAATTCACTGGTTTTGAAAAATCCACCATTATGAAAACCTGTTGTTTGCACATCAATCACCATGTTGGTTCCATTAATGAAGGTAACCATTTTTGGATAATTGACTGGTTTCTAATGGTGGATTTTGTATATTTGATACCCCGTATTTTCACCTTTTTCCCCACTTGTCATGAGGGTTGGGGTCCACCCAGCACGGAGATGAAAATTGATTTTGAAAGATTGAGGGTTGGGAAGATCATTGAGAGACTTGGGGTGATTCCAGGCCCCCTTGGTGGGCCCCAATTTCTCCATCTGTACCGAAAATACCCCATTTTCACATTTTTCTCCATGTGTCATGAGCATGAGTGTGCCCCAAGCAGGGGAATAAAAACTCATTTGGCAAGAGTGATGATTGAGTAGATGATAGAAACACTGGGGGCAATTCCAGGGTGCCTTGGTTGGCCCCAATTTCTCCATTTGTTCCCAAAATGCCCCATTTTCGCCTTTTTCCCCACTTGTCATGAGGGTTTCTGTGCCCCCAGAACAGAGATAGAAACTGATTTTTCAAGATTGAAGATTGGGAAGAGTTTTGAGACCCTTGGGGCAATTCCAGGCCCCCTTGTTGGGCTCCAATTTCTCCATTTGTTCCCAAAATAGCACATTTCCATTTTTTTCCCCACTTGTCATGAGGGTTAGTGTGCCCTCAGCAGGGAGATAAAATCTGTTTTTGCAGGAAAGAGGATTTAAAAGATGATTGAGACGTTTGGGGTGATTTTAGGCCCCCTTGGTGGGCCCCAATTCCTCCAGTTGTTCCCAAAATACCCCATTTTCCCCTTTTTCCCCACTTGTCATCAGGGTTACGGTCCATCCAGCAGGGAGATAACAACTGATTTTGCCAGATTGAGGATTGTGAAGATCATTGAGATACTTGGGGTGATTCCAGGCCCCCTTGGTGGGCCCCAATTTCTCCAGTTGTTCCCAAAATGCCCCATTTCCACCTTTTTCCCCACTTGTCATGAGGGTTAGTGTGCCCTCAGCAGGGAGATAAAATCTTTCTTTTCAACATTGAGGCTCAGGAAAATGTTTGAGACAATTGGGGAAATTCCAGGCCCCCTTGGTGTGCTCCAATTCCTCCATCTGTTCCCAAAATACCCCATTTTCCCCTTTTTCCCCACTTGTCATGAGGGTTAGTGTGCCCTCAGCAAGGAGATAAAACCTGCTTTGCACTATTAAGGATTGGGAAGATGATTGACAAACTTGGGGAAATTCCAGGCCCCCTTGGTGGACCCCAATTTCTCAATTTGTTCCCAAAATACCCCATTTTCACCTTTTCCTCACTTGTCATGATGATTAGTGTGCACCCAGCAAGGAGATAACAGCTGATTTTGCAAGATTGAGTATTGGGAAGATGATTGAGACATTTGTGGTGATTCCAGGCCCCCTTGGTGGGCCCTTTTTTCCCAGTTGTTCCCAAAACACCCCATTTTCACCTTGTTCCCCACTTTTCATGAGGGTGAGAGTCCACACAGAACGTAGATAAAAACTGATTTTGAAAGATTGAGGATTGAGAAGATGATTGAGACACTTGGGTTGATTCCAGCCCCCCTTGTTGGGCCCCAATTCTCCATTTGATCACAAAATACCCCCATTTTCACATTTTTCTCCACTTTTCATGAGTATGAGGCCCCAGCAGGGAGATAACAACTGATTTTGAAAGATTGAGAATTTGGAAGATTATTGAAACAGTTGGGGGAATTCCAGGCCCCCTTGGTGGGCCCCAAACATCTCCATTTGTTCCCGAAATGCCCCATTTTTACCTTTTGCCCCACTTCTCATGAGGGTTGCTGTGCCTCCAGACTGGAGATAGAAACTTATTTTTCAAGATTGAGGATTGGGAAGATTTTTGAGACCCTTGGGGCAATTCCAGGCCCCCTTGGTGGGCTCCAATTCCTCCATTTGTTCCGAAATTACCCCATTTTCACCTTTTTCCTCACTTGTCATGAGGGTTAGTGTGCCCTCACCAGGGGGATAAAATCTATTTTTTCAAAGAAAAGAATTGGAAAGATGATTGAGGCATTTGGGGTGATTTCAGGCCCCCTTGGTGGACCCAAATTCCTGCAGTTGTTCCCAAAATATCTCATTTTCACCTTTTTCCCCACTTGTCATGAGGGTTACGGTCCACCCAGCATGGAGATAAAAACTGATTTTGAAAGATTGAGGATTTTGAAGATTTTTGAGACACTGGGGGCGATTCCAGGCCCCCTTCTTGGGTCCCAATCTCTCCATTTGTTCCCAAAATACCCCCATTTTCACATTCTTCTCCACTTGTCATGAGTATGACTGTGCCCCCAACAGGGAGATAACAACTGATTTTGAAAGAGTGAGGATTGGAAAGATTTTTGAGACCCTTGGGGCAATTTCAGGCCTCCTTGGTGGGCCCCAATTCCTCCAGTTGTTCCCAAAATACACCACTTTCCCCTTTTTCCCCACTTGTCATGAGGGTTACTGTCCACCCAGCACAAAGATAACATCTGTTTTTGCAAGGAAGAGGATTGGAAAGATGATTGAGACATTTGGGTTGATTTCAGGCCCCCTTGGTGGGCCCCAATTTGTCCAGTTGTTCCCAAAAAAACCCATTTTCCCCTTTTTCTTCACTTTTCATGAGGGTTGATGTACCCCCAGCAGGGAGATAAAAACTGATTTCAAAAGATTGGGGATTGAGGAAACATTTGAGACAATTGGGGAGATTCCAGGCCCCCTTGGTGGGCCCCATTTTCTCCATTTGTTCCCAAAAATGCCCCATTTTCACCTTTTTCCCCACTTTTCATGAGGGTCGCGGTGCCCCCACAACGGCGATAAAAACTAATTTTGCGAGATTGAGGTTTGGCAAGATTTTGAGACACTTGGGGCAATTCCAGGCCCCCTTGGTGGGCTCCAATTCCTCCATTTGTTTCCAAAATACCCCATTTTCACCTTTTTCCTCACTTGTCATGAGGGTAAGTGTGCCCTCAGCAGGGAGATAACATCTGTTTTTAAAATATTGAGGCTCGAGAAGATTTTTGATAAAATTGGGGCAATTGCAGACCCCCTTGGTGGGCCCCAATTTCTCCCTTTGTTCCCAAAATACCCCATTTTCACCTTGCTCCGCACTTATCATGAGGGTTAGTATGCCTTCAGCAGGGAGATAACATCTGTTTTTGCAAGATTGAGGATTGAGAAGATGATTGACAAATTTGGGGCAATTCCAGGCCCCCTTGGTGGACCCCAATTTCTCAATTTGTTCCCAAAATACCTCATTTTCACCTTTTCCTCACTTTTCATGAGGGTTAGTGTGCAACCAGCAAGGAGATAACAGCTGATTTTGCAAGATTGATTATTGGGAAGATGATTGAGACACTTGTGGGGATTCCAGGCCCCCTTGGTGGGCCCCAATTTCTCCATTTGTTCCTAAAATACCCCATTTTCACCTTTTTCACCACTTGTCATGAGGGTTACAAGTGTGCCCTCAGCAGGGAGATACATCTGCTTTTGAAATATTGAGGCTCAAGAAGATTTTTGATACCACTGGGGCAATCGGAGGCCCCCTTGGTGGGCTTTAATTCCTTCATTTGTTCCCAAAATACCCCATTTTCACCTTTTTCCTCACTTGTCATGAGGGTGAGTGTGCCCCCAGAACGGAGATAAAAACTTATTTTGCAAGATTGAGGATTGCAAAGATGTTTGAGACACTTGGGGCAATTCCAGGCCCCCTTGCTGGACCCCAATATCTACATTTGTTCCCAAAATACCCCATTTTCACCTTGCTCTGCACTTGTCATGAGGGTTAGTTTGCCTTCAGAAGGGAGATAACATCCAGTTTTGCATTATTGAGGATTGGGAAGATGGTTGAAAAACTTGGGGCAATTCCAGGCCCCCTTGGTGGACCCCAATTTCACAATTTGTTCCCAAAATACCTCATTTTCACCTTTTCCTCACTTGTCATAAGGGTTAGTGTGCACCCAGCACGGAGGTAACAGCTGAATTTTCAAGATTGAGTATTGGGAAGAGGATTGAGACACTTGGGGTGGTTCCAGGCCCCCTTGGTGGGCCCCAATTTCTCCATTTGTTCCCAAAATACCCCATTTTCATCTTTTTCCCCACTTGTCATGAGGGTTACTAGTGTGCCCTCAGCAGCAAGTTACATCTGCTTTTGAAATATTGAGGCCCAGGAAGATTTTTGATATTACTGGGGCAATTGCCGGCCCCCTTGAAAGGCTCTAATTCCTCCATTTGTTCTCAAAATACCCCATTTTCACCTTTTTCCTCACTTGTCATGGGGGGCAGTGTGCCCCCAGAACGGAGATAAATACTTATTTTTCAAGATTGAGAATTTTGAAGATACTTGAGACACTTGGGGAAATTCCAGGCCCCCTTGGTGGACCCCAATATCTCCATTTGTTTCCAAAATACCCCATTTTCACCTGGCTCCGCACTTGTCATGAGGGTTAGAGTGCCTTCAGCAGGGAGATAACATCTGCTATTGCAATATTGAGGATTGGGAAGATAATTGAAAAATTTGGGGCAATTCTAGGCCCCCTTGGTGGACCCCAATTTCCCAATTTGCTCCCAAAATACCCCATTTTTGCCTTTTTCCCCACTTGTCATGAGGGTTGCTGTGCCCCCAGAACGGAGATAAAAACTGATTTTGCATGATTGAGGATTTGGAAGATGTTTGAGACACTTGGGACAATTCCAGGCCCCCTTGGTGAGCTCCAATTCCTCCATTTGTTCCCAAAATATGTCAGCCTGCTACTATGACAGAGCCAACCTGACAAAAGTAACATAAAAAGAGACATTATTACTACAGTATTAAGAACAACTTATATGACTAATAATGCATAAAAAACTCAGTTCACTTATTTGAATCCAATGAGCTTAGCAAAGTCCTGGCACCATAAAAATAAGTAATGAATTAAAATAACAACTACTTTTTTACAAAAAACTAAATAACTTCTAAACCTTGAGGATAACTTAGAATTTTATTTCATATTATGAATCCTCATGCAAATTAATGTAGGGTCCCCCACTGGAAGTATCCCTAAATTCCTACCCCTTCACCTTGAACCAATTACCCGTAAGAATTAGCCACAAATATATGTCACACTGACATTCCACACGTATGTACTTGTTATATACGCATACTATATGTGAAATGACCAATTATGGACTTATAATTGAGGTGTTGTGTATAGTTTAGGAGTTAGGCCCAATTGGGGTTTAAACCTCCAACCCTGCGTGTGGATTATATAATCCAATTGGAAATTGGCCAAATGCGTGGAAATAGCTAATCCCCTAGTTACCACATATGTACAAGTCTAACTAGGGTAAAAGTAGATTCTACGTGGTTTATTTACAAGGTTTTATTAATAAAAACCTTGAATACATAAGAGTAACATAGCCAGTGTGGCCTTTAATGATTGGCCTTAGCCATTTGTGGCCCATTTGCGTCATTTGTGGCCCATTTCAGATACATTCACACGTCAGTGTTGCTATGTACCTTAGTTACAATGACTAAATAGGTTATTAAGGTCATGGAAAGCACTTGTGACGCTGAATTAATGACCAGCAGTGTCATTGGGATGAGCCTTGTTAGTGCCAATCTCCCAAATTGGCCACATTGCGCTGAAAACCAGTTACTACATGCACACAGGCAGAAAGGTCCTCCACTATGAGTGAAATTAGTATATATAGAGCCCTCTTTCCACGCCAAAAGTTGTTGATTATCATCAATTATTATTACAGTCAATCAGTTACGCCGTGTCCTGTCCTTATTTCAGTTACTCTGCCCTGTTTTGCCTGTTTTATCTGTGGTGTTCTCTTTAAATCAACCAACCTACGTGTCCAGCTCCTGCGCAGAAACCTACCAATCTACCCAGCAGCTCTACTTCACCCCCCTACGTGGCTTTTTGGCTTGAAAGAAGCAATAGTGAGTACTTCTTTCATCCTTCTGTCCCCATCCTGGTTCCTTAATTGGAAAAGCACTTTGGTACCACCTTCTGTTACGCAGAAACCCATTGTTTGCTTAATCAGATACCACCCTGCTTAGCAGATCCCTGATTTATAGGGCACCTACAAACACCCCTGCACCAGAAGGCCCCTCTATATAAAAGAATTATATTCTTTTTATTTCTTTCTTCACTACTTTTCTACGTGAAAATACCCCACTTTACCCTTCATTTGCACTCTTATCACCTTGTGTAGCTAAAAGTTACTAGCCCTTGGCATCACAGAGGCTGACAAAATACCCATTTTCACTATTTTCCCCACTTGTCATGAGGGTTAGTGTGCCCTCAGCAGGGAGATAACATCTGTGAGGCTTGGGAAGATGATTGAGATACTTAGGTTGATTCAATTGGGGTGATTACAGGCCCCCTTGGTGGGCACCCATTCCTTCATTTGTTGGGAAACGTTGCCTTCACACCACTTTCTCTACTTTCCAAGAGTGTTCAAGCTTTCTGATAATTGATATCTACACCCGAAATAATGCACACAGACAATAAGCACTCTTAGTGAAATTTTAGGGCCCCTTCCTGTTGTCAAATTCCTTCATTTGTCCTCACAAAACCCTTTTTTCTCCCTCCTTCTCCCCCCCCCCCCCCCCCATTCATAGTGGTTAAAATACCTTCAGGGCCACATACAATACACATACCCCTTTTGCCGTGTGACATTGGGAAACCAGTGACCATATTATTATTTAGCCCCTCATTCAACACAATGATGCCAACCAATTTTCAACTATATGCTAATTTCATGCTTTATACTCTGTTGCTAGCCACGGTGGATTTCTGTCTGCATCTAACCACTTGCCCTACTCAATCAGTTTTTTTCTCAAGCAATTTAAAATTTATGAAAAAGAAAAAATTGATCAATATACCTGGAGAATTCATCAATATACCAAATGATTTGAGCAAACTGGTTAATGCCTGGTTGACAAATTCACCTCCCCCGTCTGTGAAGTTTCTTGATTGCATGTCCTGTCTGCTTTTTGAAAAAGGTTTTGAAGCCCAAGAAGGCTGACATAGCGTCTGACTTCTGATTCAGGAGGGTGACAGAGATGTAAACGGTGTGTTGATTGATCAAAGTGAGGAAGTACCGCTTTCCTGAGTTTATTGACGGGGTGATGGGCCCTACTATATCACCGTGGACAACCTGAAGTGGGGCAGATGTGGGATCGAAGTGACCTCTGAAAGGGAGTTGGGAGAGCTTCCCTTTCATACATGGGTTGCAACTACCGACAACTTCCAACTTCTCTCCTGGGATTGCAGATCTGATGCGCGCAATGCCAGAATGTCCAAGCCGATTGTGCCAGGTACAGAACGGAGTAGTTGGAGCTGAGTGGGACGTAGCCATAGAGATGGCTGCAAAGGATGCAGAGACGGGCCCTATGTCCAATTTGATCTCTAGAATGCCACTCAACATGCTGCACGTGAATCGGATGCCATCATTGATGTTCACGACATGAGCACCTTCAACTTTCTCAATCAGAACTGAGTCAACCATGAGTTTGCCGAGGGAGATCAGGTTGCAGGTGAGTCCAGGGACGAAAAGCGAATCCTTCAATAGGACAACTTTGCCTGAATCCTGGATGACTGCAGCAGTCCCGATTTGGTCAGCAGAGAGGTCGTCTGACCCTCAACCGGTGCTGATTGGTATGTGGCACAGAGATGAATTGAGGAAAAAATTGATGTCGTTGAACATGTGGTGGGACGCGCCCGTTTTGATTACGGGTTTAAGGTTAATGGTGACCTGAGTAGAGAGCAAGTGCACGATGGTGTAGTTGGCAAACGATGGCTTGTCGTATTCCAAACTAGGCTCAGAAATCCTCGTGGTGAGGTTACTGCTTGGTCCGGATTCATTGACAGGTCTCCTGTTGTTGAAGTGTTGAACAGGGCGTTGCTCCGGATGGACGGCCCAGCACTTAGCCGCAGGGTGAGCTGCGTTGGGGTTGTGAACCCCATTCTTACAGGTTGGGGGACGCGTGTGTGCATGGTTACTAGGGGCGGTGACCAAACGTTCATTGTGGGGGTTTTTGTGAGCAAAGTCTTTGTGATTTGCCAGATCTTTAAGTTTCTCAATAAGGAGCTCCGATTTTCCCATGAGTAAGTTGTTCATGATGAGAGAGTCAGTTAAGCCGCCTCTCTTGGCTGAAAGCTTGGCGATGATGGCTCCGCAGATGGCACCTTTGCCTTGAACGTGGCTTATGGAGTCAAACTGTTCAAGGCAGCATTCAACCTGTTCGATGAAAGATGTGAGGATACCATCAAAGCAAAGGTTTTGCCATCTGGTGAGTGCCCTGGTGATGTTGTGCGCGGTGCTGGTACCATAGACCCTCTTGATTTTGGACCAGATCTCATGGCCGTTGATCATTCTCTTGGGCGTAACGATACCGTTGTAGATGCGATCACCAATCTTTTGCATGAGGATGTGCGCCGTTTCGGAGAGAAGTTCCCTAGCACGAGCGTTGGGGTTGTTGCCGGGGTGTCTGTGCACGGTGTCCCAAAGATTTTTGTGAGTGAGGAACGCCTGCATACGGTTTGCCCAGATTAGGTAATTGCTGCTGCCAACGAGGGTGGGTAAGGCCTTGAGATTGTCTTTGGTGATGGTGACAGTGGTGTTGGAGGCCATTTTTTCTTCTCTGCTTCTATCAGTTTTTGGTGATTCAGTTTGGTAGTAGTTTGACACTGTAAATCTGTGAAAATAGCAAGAACTAGAATCATATTTTTATCAGAACAGTGCTACAATGGTAAAGAGTGAGAAACATGGAGTAATGAGTGTTATGCATCTAGTCTTACCTAGAAGCAGAGTGAACAAGTAAAAGGGCACAGGTGTGGCTTAGAAGAGGTCAAGTTTAATGATGGAAAATGAAGGGAAGAACAAGAGGGTGTGGATGACGCAGGACAAGAATAGGAACAGGAAGCTTGGAAGGAAGAGAATAACAAAGGAGTCGGCACGAGGTCTTTGACTACTTTGAGTGAGTTACGAGTAATTGGTGTTTGGATAGTTGGTGGATGATAAGAGTGGTTGACGCAATAAGAAGGCTTAGATTTGGAAGGATCAAATGTGAGGATGGAAAACTAAGTGAGCGCGTGAGAGAAAAAGATTAGGTTCCTGAAAAAGGCATCATCTTTATAGCAAGGCTAAAGGTAGAGTGCTTACTTTGCTTAGCCATATTGTCGCTAAGTGCCACGGGCCTCAGGGGCTTCAGGGCAGAGCGGTATCATGGTCAAAGCTGGATTGGTTTATTGCATCCGCGATAAACTCTTCATCTGCAGGGATGGTAGCGCTGGAAGACTGCATCATCCATGGCTGGTATCCACAGGGTTTGATACACCTGGTTTAAACTGAGAGAGTACTTACAGTTAGGCTCGTTAGGCGTGGCCATAATGGTATCCTGACACCAGCTTGGTGAGCAGGTTAACCTGCTTGCTGGGCTGGTACCAGCTCGGTGAGCAGGTTAACCTGCTCGCTGGGCTTCTACCAGCTCGGTGATCAGGTTAACCTGCTCGCTGGGCTGGTACCAGCTCGGTGAGCAGGTTAACCTGCTCCCTGGGCTGGTACCAGCTCAGTGAGCAGGTTAACCTGCTCTCTGGGCTGGTACCACTACATACCCTACAATACATCCCGTACGGGATACTGAGTAAGACATTACGGGATATATGGGATATCTTGTAGTGGTCAACTTCTTCAAACCACCCTCATATAATATCACCATATCACCAAATCATATAACTGTCATATCCCAATATAACAATATCAGATCACTGTCATATTACAAGATACTAACATCATATCACTACTGTATCACAAGATAACACTATTGTAAGCACTATCAGCATTAACAGTCAAACATGGCTGGTCAAGAAATGCTCAAACATCCGTGTTCAACATGTGATCTTGGACAGGCACCGTCCAACCAAAGCGCATTCTGGCAATTGAAGCGGGTCTGCCCAATCATGTTGAGTTGCCGGAGCGCAGCGGGAGGTTGCAGAGTCCGTGGCGCAAGGTTCTTGGCGGCCCCGCTGCGTTGGCCAGGCGTCCTACGCCGGCCAACCAAAAAAACACAGTGCGGCACACCAGAACTGCGGGAACCGCCGCAGCAAACAGAAACCTAATCGCCAGGCCTCAAGCTCAGTAAGCTGCCGGGTAATCCTGGGACTCAGCTACATTCCACTTATGCATTGGCCTACTTTGATCACCCGCCAGTTCCATCCCGCCGACATCAGTTGCCTGAAATCTAAGTAATTTTTTTTTCTCACCAGCCCACCCACCTGGGTTCGAGTCCCTCCTCCTTGCCTTGACGGCGAGTTTCTTAGTCTCATTTCTCCTCCTCTCTGTGGCGCTCTCCTGACTCCCAGCCGCCTCTCAGAGGCCGGGACAAAGGAGAGCCGGTGACAAGAGGAGATTCTCTACCCCAACCCTTACTTGGACGACTTGGGGGAAGGACTCAACTGTTCCTCCTCGGGCCGTCCTAGGGAGCAAGGGAGAAATCTGTTAGCCCCCAAAAAGTCTTCACTCATTAGCAAATAGAAATGAAATTATCTAAATGAAATCAATTGAGCAAACTCTGTCTGCACCAACAGGGACTGTTGCAAACAGAAAACACAAGAGAGCTGAATCCTCAGAAAGATTCTGAGGGGATATAGCAAGAGAGCAAAATAACCAAAGCTGAAAGGAGTGCCTGGCTGGTGGTGGCCGGTTTCAATCAAACCAATTGACCAGGCCCATCCAAATGGCTGGCACGTGCTTGGGTCAGACAGTGCCTGTCCAATCACTGGTCAAACACAGCTGTTCAAGAACTGCTCCAGCTGTTTTTGACCAATTAATGCCAGCAGTGAAGCTTACCTCACTCCAAGCTTGCATCAAATAAGGACTTCAGTAATACTAAATTCCCACATGCCAACTGCCAGCATTTGAGCAAGTTTTTATGGCAGTGCCTCACCCAGGGGCTGTCCCAGTGCATTTCCACAAGAAGTGCTTGACCTGATCAACAAGTGCAACAAAATTTGTAAAATCCATGCAAAACATCTGTACTAATGTGGACAACTCTCCAAAGCAATCTGCAGATTGCCATTTCATGCAAAACATTAGTACAAATGTTTTGCGTGGAGATTAGGAATTTTGTTGCACTTGTTGATCAGGTCAAGCACTTCTTGTGAAAAGGCACTGGAACAAGCTGGTTTAGTTTCTCTCCTTTTCTGCCCTCTGCTCTTTGATGTCACACAAAGATACTGTCCTTTGTAACTTCCAAAATCCCTTTCCCATCTGCCGGTTCCTCTCCGCAGACATCCATTTAAACCATTCCCAGCCTTTTCTGCACCCCAAACTGTGACACCATGAAACCCTACTACCATTCATTTCTGTTCTCAAATGCAAAAGTACCTAACAGTTACCAACAACCAAAAGGCTTGTTGTCACAAGTGGTTTCCGCGGTTGGTGCTCTAGAGTCTCACTTTTATAATCCGTCTCACTTTTATAATCCGTCTCACTTTTATAATCCTGCCATTGTGGCAAAACCTTTGGTCTCATTCCTTTTGCCTGTCAAGATTGGGCTTCGCGCATCAAAATTCCACAAATTATCTATTTTTCCCATGTCTTCCCAGGAATAAAAACCCTTGCACTCGGTGAATCAAAAACATAGATATAGCCCATTGATGCCTCTGAGTCAAGTGATGATTTGAGTATAGTGGTGTGGTAGTATCATGCCTTGTGCCTGTCATGATTGGGCTTCATGCATCAAAATTTTACAAGTAACCTATTTTCCCATGTTTTCTCAGGAAAAAAGACCCTTTCACATGGTAAATCAGAAACATAGATATGACCAATTGATTCCTGTGAGCCAAGGATTGATTTTCATATGGTGGTTTGATAGTATGACACACTTTGCCTGTCAAAATGAGGCTTCACACATCAAAATTTCACAAATTACCTATTTTTCCTGTGTTTTCTCAGCATAAAAGACCCTTGAACATGGTGAATCAAAAACATAGATATGGAAAATTGATGCACCTGAGCCAAGGTTTTATTTGCATATAGTGGTGCGGTAGTATCACATGTTTTGCCTGTGAAGATTTGGCTTCATGCATCAAAATTTCACAAATTACTTATTTTTCCTGTGTTTTTTTCAGGAAAAAAGACCCTTGCACATGGTGAATCAAAAACCTAGATATGGCCAATTGGTGCCTCTGAGACAAGGGTTGATTGGAATATAACTTTGTGGCAGTATCACACCTTTTGCCTGTTAAGATGTGGCTTCACGCATTGAAATTTCACAAATTACCCTCTTTTTCTGTGTTTTCTCAAGAAAAAAGACCCTTGCTGCACACAGTGAATCAAAACCATAGATATAACAAATTAATGCCTGTGAGCCAGGATTTGATTTGCATATAGTGGTGTGGTAGTATCATGTGTTTTTCCTGTCAAGATTTGGCTTCACCCATGAATATTTCACAAATCATCTTTTTTTCCTGTGTTTTCTCAGGAAAAAAGTGCCATGCACATGATGAAACAAAAAACAATAGATATAGAAAATTGATTCCTGTGAGCCAAGGTTTGATTCATATTTAGTGGTGTGGCAGTATTGCGTGTTTGCCTGTCAAGATTTGGCTTCACACATCAAAATTTCACAACTGACCCACGTTTTCTGCATTTTCTCATGAAAAAAGACCCTTGCACATGAGGAATCAAAAACATAGACATGGCCAATTGATTTCTGTGAGCCAAGGTTGGATTTTCATATAGTGGTGTGGTAGTATCATGACTTTTCCTGTCAAAATTGGGCCTCACACATCAAAATTTCACAAATTACCTATTTTTCCCGTGCTTTCCCAGGAAAAAGACCCTTTCACATGATGAATCAACAACATAGGTATGGAAAATTGATGAATCATAGTCAAGTTTTGATTTACATAAAGTGGTGTGGTAGTATCATGCCGTTTGCCTGTCTTCACACATCAAAATTTCACAAATGATCTACTTTTCCCACATTTTCTCAGGAAGAAAGACACTTGCACACGGTGAATCAAAAACATAGATATAGCCAATTGATGCCACTGAATCAATTGATGATTTACACATAGTGGTGTGGTAGTATCATGCCGTTTGCCTGTCAAGATTGGGCTCAGGCATCAAAATTTCACAAATTCCTTATTTATTCCATGTTTTCTCAGGAAAATATACCCTTGCACATGGTGTATCAAAAACATAGAAATATCAAATTGATGCCTCCTGTGAGCCAAGGTTTGATTTTCACATAGTTGTGTGGTAGTATCATGTGTTTTGCCTGTCAAGATTTGGCTTTGCACATGGAAATTTCACAAATTACCTGTTTTTTTTTGCTTTTTCTCAGGAACAGAGACCCTTTCACATTGTGAATGAAAAATGAAGATATAGCCAATAGTCAAGGGTTGATTTGCATATGGTGGTGTGGTAGTATCATGTCTTTTCCTGTTGAGATTTTGCTTCACTCATCAAAATTTCATAAATTACCCATTTTTCCTGTGTTTTCTCACAAAAAAAGACCCTTGCACATGGGGAATCAATGGATTTTTCATGCACAAAGCCCAATCTTGACAGGAAAAAGGCATGCACTGCTGGCATTAACCGTTTGCACACGGCTGCTCGAGCGGTGCTCGAACAGCCATGTTTGACCGGTGGTCGGACGGACACTGTCCAACCAAAGCGAGAGCCAACTGGTCGGACAGATTTGTCCGACCGGTCCCAGCTGGTCCTGTGCAACCGGTCCCAGGAACTGATTGGACAGGCCTGTCCGACCCGCCGGCAGGTGCTTTGGTCGGACAGTGCCTGTCCGACCACCGGTCAAACACGGCTGTTCAAGCACCGCTCGAACTGTCGTGTTCGACCGGTTAATGCCGGCAGTGATGATACTGCCACACCACTATATGCAAATGAAATCTTGGCTCACAGGCATCAATTGATAATATCTTTGTTTCTGATTCATCATTTGAAAGGGTCTTTTTCCTGAGGAAAACATGGGAACAATAGGTAATTTGTAAAAGTTTGATGCATGAGGCCCAATCTTGACAGGCAAAAGGCATGATACTACCACACCACTATACTTAAATCATCACTTGACTCAGATGCATCAATTGGCCAAATCTATGTTTTTGATTCACCATGTGCAAGGTTCTCTTTTCCTGAGAAAACATGGGAAAAATAGATGATTTGTGAAATTGTGATGCGTGAAGCCAAATATTGACATGCAAAAGGCATGATACTACCACACCACTATTTGCAAATCAACACTTGACTCAGATTCATCAATTGGCCATACCTATGTTTTTGATTCACCTTGATCAAGGGTCTTTTTTCCTGGGGAAACACAGGAAAAGAGATAATTTGTGAAATTTGGGTGTGTGTGAGGCCCAATCTTGACAGGCAAAAGGAATGATACTACCACACCACTATATGAAATTTTAACCTTGAATCACATGCATCAAGTGGGAATATCCATGTTCTTGATTCCCCATGTGCAAGGGTCTTTTTTCATGAGAAAATGCAGAAAAAATGGGTAATTTGTGAAATTTTGATGCGTGAAGCCAAATCTTGATAGGCAAACACGCAATACTACCACACCAATTTATATAAACCAAACCTTGAACCACAGGCATCAATAGTCTATATTATCTATGTTTTTGTTTCACCATGTGCAAGGCACATTTTTCCTCAGAAACCACAAAAAAAAGGTGATTTGTGAAATATTCATGGGTGAAGCCAAATGTTGACAGGCAAAACATGTGATAATAACACACCACTATATGAAAATCAAATCTTGGCTCAAAGGCATTGATTGGCCATATCTATACTTTTAATGCACCGTGTGCAAGGGTCTTTTTTCATGAGAAAATGCAGAAAAAGAGGGAAATTTGTGAAAGTTTGATGCGTGAAGCCACATCTTAACAGGAAAACGGCTGCATGAGACTGCCACACCACTATATGAAAATCAACTCTTGACTCAGAGGAATAAATTGGTCATATCTCTGTTCTTGATTGACCATGTGCAAGGGTCTTTTTTTCTGGGAGGACACAAGAAATCTAGATAATTTGTGAAATTTTGATGCATGAAGCCAAATCTTGACGGGAAAAACATGTGTTAATACCACATCACAATACAAAAATCAAACCTTGGCTCACAGGCATCAATTGGTGATATCTTTTTTTTTGTTTCACTATGTGCAAGGGTCTTTTTTCCTGAGAAAACACAGGAAAAATAGGTAATTTGTGAAATTTTGATGTGTGAAGCCCAATCTTGACCGGCAAAATGTGTGTATTACCACACCACTATGTGCAAATCAATCCTTGGCTCACAGGCATCCATTAGTAACATCTAAGTTTCTGATTCACCATGTGAAAGTGTCTTTTTTCCTGAAAAAACAAGGGAAAAAAAGGTAATTTGTGAAATTTTGACACGTGAAGCCACATCTTGACAGGCACAAGGCATTATACTAAAGTTTTTGCCACAATGGCAAGATTGTCAAAGTGAGACTATAGAGCACCAACCGCAGAAACCACGTGTTACAACAAGCCTTTTGGTTGTTGGTGGCCTTGGAAAGTTGTCCACATTTATACAGATGTTTTGCATGGAGTTTACCAATTTTGTTGCAATTGTTGATCAGGTCAAGCACTTTTTGTGGCAATGCACTGGGACAGCCCCTGGGTGAGGCACCACAATAATAACTTCCTCAAATGCCTGCAGTTGACATGTGGCATCTTGAGTATTACTGAAGACCTTTGTTGATGCAAGCTTGGAGTGAGGTCAGCTTCACTGTTGGCATTGATTGGTCAAACGCGGCTTGTTGAGAAGTTCTTGAACAGCCGTGTTTGACCAGTGATTGGACAGGCACGGTCTGACCAAAGCCCGTGCCAGCCAGCTGGATGGGCCTGTCCAATAGGTTTGACTGCAACCAGTCACCACCAGCCAGGAACTGATTGGGCAGACCCGCTTGAATGGCCAGCATGGCCTTTGCTTGGACGGTGCATGTCCAAGATCACTGGTTGAAAATGTCTTTCTGAGCACTGCTTGACCAGCCATGTTTGACTGGTCAATGCTGACAGTGCTTACAATAGTGTCATCTTGTGATACAGTAGTGATATGATGTTAGTATCTTGTAATATGACAGTGATCTGATATTGTTATATTGGGATATGACAGTTATATGATATGGTGATATGGTGATGTTATATGAGGGTGGTTTGAAAAAGTTAACCACTACAAGATATCCCGTATATCCAGTAATGTCTTACTCAGTATCCCGTACGGGATATGTTGTAGGGTATGTAGTGTACCAGCCCGGTGAGCAGGTTAACCTGCTCCCTGGGCTGGTACCAGCTTGGTGAGCAGGTTAACCTGCTCGCTGGGCTGGTACCAGCTTGGTGAGCAGGTTAACCTGCTCCCTGGGCTTGTACCAGCTCGGTGAGCAGGTTAACCTGCTCCCTGGGCTTGTACCAGCTCGGTGAGCAGTTTAACCTGCTTGCTGGACTGGTACCAGCCCAGCGAGCAGGTTAACCTGCTTGCTGGACTGGTACCAGCCCAGCGAGCAGGTTAACCTGCTCGCTGGGCTGGTACCAGCTGGGTGAGCAAATTAACCTGCTTGCTGGGCTGGTACCAGCTGGGTGAGCAGGTTAACCTGCTCGCTGGGCTGGTGCCAGCTGGGTGAGCAGGTTAATCTGCTCGCTGGGCTGGTACCAGCTGGGTGAGCAGGTTAACCTGCTTGCTGGGCTGGTACCAGCTGGGTGAGCAGGTCAACCTGCTCGCTGGGCTGGTACCAGTGTTGGGATAGTTTTCCGTGTTGTTTTTCTTTTGCCTCAGTTTCTGTTTCTGTGTTATGTGCCTCTCACCTTTCTATCACATGTCACACAGTCTCCAGCTTACCTGAGAGCAGCGTGTGTGGAAGAACTCTTTCCTCATCCTTCCATGTACCGCTTCATCTGGCTCTCAGGTAAGTCCTATGGTCTCTGTTCATTGTTTTCATTTCTTCCTCTTTTTCTCTCCTCTGTTTTCTTTTCTCTATGATGCAATTCAATCATCCTTCCACGTACCGCTTCATCTGGCTCTCAGTGACCCCGTTCATTGTAACAGGTTATGAGTCCCATTGCGCACTAGCTTTGCTCATCCGCTGCACGCCAGATCTCAAAGGATCTGTTGTAAAGCTCAAAAGTGTCAGTGAAGACCTTTTGCTGAGTGCGGAACGGGATGATGTGAGGATGACTCTGCCGTTCCTATACTAGACACTAAAACAAGACCCCCCAATCTATGATTGGCAGGCTTTAATTCAAGTGATAGTAAGTGTATCCAAGATACTTCAGATAGTATAGCAAGTATAGGTGACTAAGGATGTGTTGAGTGTTAAGTGTATGTGATGGTGATGATGATGTGTATATGAGATGAGTATGTGATGCTGCTGATGATGTTGTTGAGGGTAGGTGATGATGATAATGTGTTAAGCTAATGGGGTCTGGGAGCTGACGCTACTACCAAGGATGAATGATGATGATGATTGGTATAAGTGTAGATGACTTATATAAGAGGATGGAGTGTAGTGCTAATGAGGTGTGAAAGCTGACGCTACAACCAGGGATGGAACCCGCTACCTGATGGTAAGGGGTTATATGTGAGAGAGAGGTAGTTGTTGAGTAAAGGTTGGGTATCCTAGTTGGGTAAGGGTCTGCTTATGTAAGGTTTACTTAGGCAGTCTTAGACCAAAGAAGGTTTCAGGGTAGTAATAAGGTATGTAATTGCTAATGTATAGATGAGGGTTGATGGATGATGAAAACCTCAATGGAGGAGTGACCAGTAGTAGACTATAGGGGATAGTCAGACTAATATCAGGTATATAAGGGTATTGGATGAGTGAGGTGCTGATATATTTGTGGGACAAAATCTGGTGAGGAAGGGGAAAACAGCTAGAGGAGAGCCCCTTATATATCAAAATCCTGACAAATGGGGGGGTGGTCAACTTGTGGTTGGAACAATGGGCATGAAACACAATGGAACAACAATTGCTGACTAATACTGGCTGAGTTGTGGTTGATGGAAACAAATGGAAACTTGGAACAAGTGAAATGGGGTTGACTTGTGGTTCTGAACCTGATGGAACTTTTCATGGAGAATGTGGGCCTAGGTTGGGTAGAATCTTCCAGAAAGGGGTTACCGGTGCCTAGTGGCCAAGTTGTGGTTGAGGGTTTCTTGTGATTGCCTTGTGAACGTGCTGTGTAACTGTGAATAACTGGAATAAACTTGGGTCTAGGAACTAATATTGGCCATAACTATTGATCCAGGCATGTAAGAGAGATTCCGTGAGTTGTTCCCTAGGATCAAATGGCCTGAAGAATGTTTTGCTGGAACAATCTATGGGGTTTTGAAGGTTTTGTACTTTGATAACTGTAGTAGGGAGGATTAGGTGACGGAGTATGTTGATTTGCTGATACTTCCTGATTCGGTTGAGTGGTGATAAATCTGTGAGTTGTATTCTAGAGTGAATTTTGCCGTAGATTCTGATTCTTCAATAATATTGGATATCTGAGTGGATATAAGAGAAAAAATGAGAAAGAGAAAAGAAATGGGAGAAAAAAAAATAGAATGAAAAATTGAAAATTTGTGACATGTTTGGAACACCACACCGTTCGCTTGCGTAAAAAGCTTAAACCGCTCCTTTTGCGTTATTGCACACCATGTCCGACCAACATCCCGCCAACAGCTCTACCTCCAAATCCAATAAAGGCAAGGCCATCAACGCAGAGGATCCGAAACCTCACTCGACCTTTGCTCCTAGCCTCACTGGCCACCCAGCACTCAAGCTGTCCACCACCATAGAGAAACTCAAAGCTCCTGGTCCCGAATCCAACTACCTCAACTGGAGTTGGGTTCTCAACATGCACTTCAACACAACGGCAGTCGGCTATATCATCAATCCAGCAATACCTAACCCCCACGACTCCCCATCTTTTGCATATGACAATGGCGCTGTTTGCAGCGTCATTGTGCAGACAATTGAATCCACCAACATCCGCTCTAGCCGCCATCTCCACAGAGACGGGAGAGCTCTATGGCAAGGTCTGCGCGCCGCGCACCAAGATTCCTCCTCTGGGGGAGTCATGTACTGAATGCGGAAGCTCTTTCTGTCTCGACACCAGGGGGACAACATTGACTCCCACCTGGAGACGATGGCAAACGTCTTCGAGTGCCTCAATGCTCTCACCAACCCCAAACGTCCGCTGACACAAGACAATTTCTACACAACCGCAATTTTCACCTCTCTCCCGCAGGACTGGCTACCGTGTGTCTCCGCACTGATGAACAAGCCGTACGTTGTGTCCAGCAGGGTCATTGCCGCGCTCAAACAAGAAGGTCTCCGTCGAAAGGCTTGCGCGGAGGACATCAAACCAACCACTGTATCAGCAGCAAGGATCAAGTCCCTGTCGACCGCTGCCAATCTAGGGGGGGCAGTTAAATGATGCACATTCTGCAACGTTGACGGTCACAACCTAAACACGTTCTTCAACACGGCCAGGATCCTTTGCAAGGCCAAAGCTTGACAACACCAGCGCACCAAAGGCCAGCAAGAGTCCACCCAATCCAACAAGAAGAAACCCACGCAACAGCCCGCAAAGCCGGCGGCAAAAGCGGGCAGAACTTCCATGGCTCAACTCGGTCAGTCAACACCCAATGACGACAAAGACACCGACTACTCCGGTTCTGAGATAGGGGTGGTCACTCATCAAGCCATCTGCTCCCTGTCATTGACCATCAACCCGCAAGCCTCCGGTGACCTAAATCTCGACTCCGGGTGCTTGATGACCATGCTTCCGGATTTGTCTTCTCTAACCCATCTCAAAGACGACAATACACCCGTACAACTGGCCAATCAATCCACCGTTGAGGCCACCAAACGCGGCCTAGTCTCTCTCCCGCTATCCATCAAGACGGAGGTCAAGGCCCTTGTTGTCCCCTCCCTACACAAACCACTTCTGTCTGTGGCCGGGCTGTGTGACCGAGGCCTACATGCCAGATTCACAAAAGATGGGTGAGACATCCTAGCTGCTACTGGTGACGACAAATCACTCAAATTGGTTGGACGTGGCTATCGTTGGGGCAACCTGTATTATCTCCCCGCGTAGCCCGTGAGCTCCTTTTCTGCTTCTATTCCTAAGGCCATCCCCGTTGACAATTCCCTTCTTGCGTGGCACGTGCGTCTCTCCCACATCAGTCTCCGACCACTGAAGCAACTGCTGCGTGCGAACAACATCATTCCGTCCATCTCAAATGAGATCGAGGTTCAACGATGCTCCACCTGTGTCCAGTGCAAAATATCCCAAAATGCCTTCAAATCTCGTCAAGCGCATTGCTCCACCACCCCTAGTCAGCTAATACACTCGGATGTTGGCAGCTACGAGGTGAACTCACGGGAGGGCTATAAATATTTCATCACTTTTTTTGACAATTGTTCCAAGGCCTGGTATGTTTACCCCATGAAATACAAAAGTGACTCCTTTCATTTTTTTAAACTCTTCTGAGCTCTCTTTGAGAAAAGCAAGGCCCACACCATCCGTGCCCTCTGAACCGACAATGGCGGGGAATACCTCTCCAGAGATTTCTCCTCATATCTCGAAGCCTCAGGCATTCTCCATGAGCCGGGGCCTCCTCACTCTCCTGAGCTCAATGGAGTGGCAGAGCGGATGAATTGTACAATCAGCAATCTCGTACGCTGCGCTCTCCTACAGGCTAACACCCCAAAATTTTTCTGGGCCAACGCCCTCCGTCACTGCTTTCATACCTACAATTCCACCCCATGCATAACTCCCTTGGGATTCAAACCCCCAAACTTCATCCTTGACTTACCCACCATTGACTTACGCCACCTACACCCTTTTGGGTGCCTCACATGGTACAATGTACCTGAGGCCAATCGCAAGAAACTCGACCCAAAAGGCCGGGCGGCAATTCTCCTCTCCTATCTCACGGACGGAAATGGCTACCGCCTCTGGGACCTGGAGAAAAGGTCTGTGATCAAATCCCGCGATGTCCGCTTCCATGACTTCACTTTTCCCTACGTCACTAAGCTGGAAGGTCCCTCACCCCCGCTCCTTGCAGAGATTTTTTGGCCCCTTCTGCTACCCAACCCCTCCCCTTCACAGGAGGATGTTACCTCACAGGGAAGTGTCACAACGTCAGCGCACTTACACAACTCGTCATTATCCCATATGGGATATCTAGTAAAAATTTTGGGGTGTCTGGGATATCAACATGTTTTTTTAACTACATACCCTACAATATATCCCGTACGGGATACTGAGTAAGACATTACGGGATATATGGGATATCTTGTAGTGGTCAACTTTTTCAAACCACCCTCATATAACATCCCCATATCACCATATCATATAACTGTCATATCCCAATATAACAATATCAGATCACTGTCATATTAAAAGATACTAACATCATATCACTAATGTATCACAAGATAACACTATTGTAAGCACTATCAGCATTAACCAGTCAAACAAGGCTGGTCAAGAAATGCTCAAACAGCCGTGTTCAACAAGTGATCTTGGACAGGCACCGTCCAACCAAAGCGCATGCTGGCCGTTCAAGCGGGTCTGCCCAATCATGTTGAGTTGCTGGAGCGCAGCGGGAGGTTGCAGAGTCCGTGGCGCAAGGTTCTTGGCGGCCCCGCTGCGTCAGCCAGGCGTCCTACGCCGGCCAACCAAAAAAACAAGGTGCGGCACACCAGAACTGCGGGAACCGCCGCAGCAAACGGAAACCTAATTGCCAGGCCTCAAGCTCAGCAAGCTGCCAGGTAATCCCAGGACTCAGCTACATTCCACTTACGCATTGGCCTACTTCGATCACCCGCCAGTTCCATCCTGCCAAAGTCAGTTGCCTGAAATCTAAGTAAATTTTTTTTTCTCACCAGCCCACCCACCCGGGTTGGAGTCTATCCTCCTTGCCTTGACGGCGAGTTTCTTAGTCTCATTTCTCCTCCTCTCTGTGCCGCTCTATATACTGACTCCCAGCTGCCTCTCAGAGGCCGGGACAAAGGAGAGCCGGTGACAAGAGGAGATTCTCCACCCCAACCCGTACTCAGACGACTTGGGGCAGAACTTGACTGTTCCTCCCTGGGCGGTCCTAGGGAGCGAGGGAGAAATCTGTTAGCCCCAAAAAATTCTTCACTCATTAGCAAATAGAAATGAAATTATCTAAATGGAATCAATTGAGCAAACTCTGTCTGCACCGACAGGGACTGTTGCAAACAGAAAAAATAAGAGAGCTAAATCCTCTCAGAAAGATTCTGAGGAGATATAGCAAGAGAGTAAAAGAACCAAAGCTGAACGGACTTCCTGGCTGGTGGTGACTGGTTTCAATCAAACCAATTGAACAGGCCCATCCAAATGGCTGGCACGTGCTTGGGTCAGACAGTGCCTTTCCAATCACTGGTCAAACACAGCTGTTCAAGAACTTCTCAATCAGCTGTTTTTGACCAATCAATGCCAGCAGTGAAGTGTGAAACCCGCTACACACCTGGTTTCACATAACTGTCAACAACCTCCATTTAGTCTCCACGCTTCCCATCCCTAGCTCAGTAGAGAATCCTGACTTCACATTCTACTGCGCTAGGTACGCCACACCCCTTCTCTTCCTTTCTTCCCTTTTCCTTCTGATCTTTCCTGCTTTTCTTTTGTCTTTCCTTTTGTCCTTCTTTTCCTTGTATGTAGAGAGAATCCTGACTTCACATTCTACTGAGCTAGATTTTGCAATCCAGACAATACGTGGTTCTAGAATTCTCTCCAAGACTTCCTGTCTTGCCCACGTCCGTCCGTCCAATAGTGAAGAGAATTATCAGCTCTCACATAAAGCTTATCTCACTCCAAGCTTGCATCAAATAAGGACTTCAGTAATACTAAAGTTTCCACATGCCAACTGCCGGAATTTGAGCAATTTTTTATTGCAGTGCCTCACCCAGGGGCTGTCCCAGTGCATTTCCACAAGAAGTGCTTGACCTGATCAACAAGTGCAACAAAATTGGTAAACTCCATGCAAAACATCTTCACTAATGTGGACAACTTTCCAAAGAAATCTGCAGATTGCTATTTCATGCAAAACATTAGTACAAATGTTTTGCGTGGAGATTAGGAATTTTGTTGCACTTGTTGATCAGGTCAAGCACTTCTTGTGGAAAGGCACTGGAACAAGCTGGTTTAGTTTCCCTCCTTTTGTGCCCTCTGCTCCCTGATGTCACACAAAGATACTGTCCTTTGTATTTTCCAAAATCCCTTTCCCATCTGCCGGTTCCTCCCTGCAGACATCCATTTAAACCATTCCCAGCCTTTTCTGCACCCCAAACTGTGACACCATGCAACCCTACTACCATTTATTTCTGTTCTCAAATGCAAAAGTACCTAACAGTCACCAACAACCAAAAGGCTTGTTGTCACAAGTGGTTTCCGCGGTTGGTGCTCTAGAGTCTCACTTTTACAATCCGTCTCACTTTTATAATCCTGCCGTTGTGGCAAAACCTTTAGTCTCATTTCTTTTGCCTGTCAAGATTGGGCTTCGCGCATCCAAATTCCACAAATTATCTATTTTTCCCATGTTTTCCCAGGAATAAAAACCCTTGCACTCGGTGAATCAAAAACATAGATATAGCCCATTGATGCCTCTGAGTCACGTGATGATTTGAGTATAGTGGTGTGGTAGTATCATGCCTTGTGCCTGTCATGATTGGGCTTCATGCATCAAAATTTTACAAGTAACCTATTTTCCCATGTTTTCTCAGGAAAAAAGACCCTTTCACATGGTAAATCAGAAACATAGATATGACCAATTGATGCCTGTGAGCCAAGAATTGATTTTCACATGGTGGTTTGATAGTATCACACACTTTGCCTGTCAAAATTAATGTGCCTCTAGAAGAAGAAGGAAAGGAAGGAAAGAAGGAAAGGGGTGATGATCAAAGCTCCAAGATGAACTTTGAAGAAAAGAGGGATTGGCAAAGCTGCTTACTAGTCAGACAGGTGACACCAAATGACCACGACACGACAACGAGGGGAAATGATGGGACCTGGAGTTCTGATGAGTGAGAAGTGTTGTCCAATGGGTCTGTTTCTTCTAAGTTCTGGTTGGTGAGTGATGATGAAAATTTTCATCTGCCCAACTTTGAAAGTGATGAACCATGTTTATCAAAGTGAATATGCAATATGAGGTTGAACTTAGAAAATGATTAGATGTTATGTGAACTTCCTGGTTAATTACTTCACTCTTATATTATTTCACACTTATACACAACAAAGTATGGATATTATAGTATGGAAATACTTGTATTGAAGAGAGGAATAAGAAGAGAACATTGTTGAAGCCTTTTGGGCAACATTGTTGTCTCTAAGGCTGACATTTCTCATTGAGTCAGATGAAAAAATGTTTAACCTTGTTGATTGAAATGCATGTATTCAATATGGTTTGAACTTAGAAAATAATAGATGTTCAAGGTGTAATTACTCCTCAATTATACATCACAACTACGGACAATAATAGATGAAAATGATCAGAAAAATGAGGGGAATCTGGAGAGGACATTGTTGAAGCTTTTTGGGAAACAGTGTTTTCTCTAAGGCTGACAGGTGTGATAGTATCACACATTTTGACAGTCAAGATTGGACTTCACACATCAAAATTTCACAAATTACCTATTTTTCCTGTGTTTTCTCAGGAAAAGAGACCCTTGAACATGGTGAAACAAAAACATAGATATGGCAAATTGATGCCCCTGAGCCAAGCTTTGATTTTTATATAGTTGTGTGGTATTTTTGCGTGTTTGGCTTGTCAAGATTTGGCTTCACACATCAAGATTTCACAAATTACCCGTTTTTTCTGCATTTTCTCAGGAAAAAAGACCCTTGCACATGGTGAATCAAAAATGTAGATATGGCCAATTGATGCCTGTGAGCCAAGGATTGATTGGAATCTAGTGGTGTGGTAGTATCATGCCTTTTGCCTGTCAAGATTGGCCTTCAGGCATCAAACTTTCACAAATTCCCTTTTTATCCCATGTTTTCTCAGGAAAAAAAACCTTTGCACATGGTGAATAAAAAAAAACAGATATAGCCAATTGATGCCTCCTGTGAGCCAAAGTTTGATTCTCACATAGTTGTGTGGTAGTATCACATGTTTTGCCTGTCAAGATTTGGCTTTGCACATGAAAATTTCCCAAATTTCCCATTTTTTCTGCTTTTTCTCAGGAACAAAAACCTTTCACATGGTGAATGAAAAATTTTGATATGGCCAATTGATGTGTCAGAGTCAAGGGTTGATTCGAATAAAGTGGTGTGGTATTATCACACCTTTTTCCTGTAAAGATTTTGCTTCACGCAGCAGAATTTCAGAAATTACCAATTTTTCCCGTGTTTTCTCACAAAAAAGACCCTTGCACATGGTGAATCAAAGACATAGATACTTCCAATTGATGCCTGTGAGCCAAGGTTTGATTTTCATATAGTTGTGTGGTAGTATTGTGTGTTTTGCCGGTCAAGATTTGCCTTCACACATGAATATGTCAAAAATCACCTTTTTCCTGCCTTTTCTCAGGAAAAAAGACTCTTTCACACGGTGAAAAAAAAAGATATAGAAAATTGATGCCTGTGAGCCAAGGTTTGATTTTCATATAGTGGTGTGATATGATTGCGTTTTTTGCCTGTCAAGATTTGGCTTCATGCATCAAACACCGCCAAAGGGGTTGTATCGGTTACAACCCCCCGCGGCTAGATCGGTGGCAGCAACCAATGTAACATTGGTCTACCAGACCGATGTTACATCGGCGGGTCCCACCGATACATTATGCCTTTGTTCTAATGTATTGGTGGGCCCGGCCAACATAAAATCGGTCTGGGCGACCGATGTAACATTGGTTGCCTCTGGCCGACATTACCGCGGGGGGTTGTAACCGATACAACCCCTTTTGCAGTGAAAATTTCACAAATTACCTCTTTTTCCTGTGTTTTCTCAGGAAGAAAGACCCTTGCACATGGTGAATCAGAAACAACAATATTGCCAATTCATGCCTGCAACCCAAGGTTTGATTTGAATGTAGTGGTGTGATAGTATTATGCCTTATCCCTGTCAAGATTGGGCTTCACGCATCAAAATTTCACAAACTCCCTATTCATCCTGTGTTTTCTCAGGAAAAATGACCCTTGCACATTGTAAATCAAAACACAGATATAGCCAATTGAGGCCTCTTGGTCAGGTTTTCATTGACATACAGTGTCAAACTTCTCTCCTGACTGTATACAGGCCGACTCAAACGCGGTAGCTTTCTACAGGGCCCTAGAGGCAGGTACTTAAAATGGCGGCGGGCCTCTGCATTACAGTGGTGTTGTAAAATTGCGCCTTTTGCCTGTCAAGACTTGGCTTCAAGCATCGAAAGTTCACAAATTACCCATTTTTTCTGCATTTTCTCAGGAACAAAGACCCTTTCACATGGTCAATCAAGAACATTGATATGGCCAATGGATGCCTGTGAGCCAAGATTTCATTTGCATATAGTGGTGTGGCAGTATCATGCCTTTTGCCTGTCAAGATTGGGCTTTGTGCATGAAAGATCCATTGATTCCCCATGTGCAAGGGTCTTTTTTTGTGAGAAAACACAGGAAAAATGGGTAATTTATGAAATTTTGATGAGTGAAGCAAAATCTCAACAGGCAAAGACATGATACTACCACACCACTATATGCAAATCAACCCTTGAATATTGGCCATATCTTCATTTTTCATTCACAATGTGAAAGGGTCTCTGTTCCTGAGAAAAAGCAGAAAAAACAGGTAATCTGGGAAATTTCCATGTGCGAAGCCAAACCTTGACAGGCAAAACACATGATACTACCACACAACTATGTGAAGATCAAACCTTGGCTCACAGGAGGCATCAATTGGATATGTATATGTTTTTGATAGACCATGTGCAAGGTTACATTTTCCTGAGAAAACACGGGATAAATAGGGAATTTGTGAAATTTTGATGCCTGAGCCCAATCTTGACAGGCAAACAGCATGATAATACCACACCACTATGTGAAAATCATCAATTGATTCAGTGGCATCAATTGGCTATATCTATGTTTTTGATTCACCGTGTGCAAGTGTCTTTCATCCTGAGAAAACGTGGGAAAAGTAGATCATTTATGAAATTTTGATGTGTGAAGACAGGCAAACGGCATGATACTACCACACCACTTTATGCAAATCAAAACTTGACTATGATACATCAATTTTCCATGCCTATGTTGTTGATTCACCATGTGAAAGGGTCTTTTTTCCTGGGAAAGCACGGGAAAAATAGGTAATTTGTGAAATTTTGCTGCGTGAGGCCCAATTTTGACAGGCAAAGGCATGATACTACCACAGCACTATATGAAAATCCAACCTTGGCTCACAGTAATCAATTGTCCATATCTATGTTTTTGATTCCCCATGTGCAAGGGTCTTTTTTCATGAGAAAATGCAGAAAAAGTGGGTCATTTGTGAAATTTTGATGTGTGAAGCCAAATCTTGACAGGCAAACACGCAATACTACCACACCACTACATATAACTCAAACCTTGGCTCACAGGCATCAATTTTCTATATCTATTGTTTTTTGTTTCATCATGTGCAAGGCACTTAAAACACAGAAAAAAAGGGTGATTTGTGAAATATTTGTGGGTGAAGCCAAATCTTGACAGGCAAAACACATAATACTACCACACCACTATATGCAAATCAAATCCTGGCTCACAGGCATTAATTTTTTATATCTATGGTTTTGATTCACTGTGTGCAAGGGTCTTTTTTCATGAGAAAACACAGAAAAAGATGGTAATTTGTGAAATTTCCGTGCGTGAGGCCACATCTTAACAGGCAAAAGGTGTGATACTGCCACAGCATTATATTCCAATCAACCCTTGTCTCAGAAGGCACCAATTGGACATATCTAGGTTTTTGATTTACCATGTGCAAGGGTCTTTTTTCCTGAGAAAACACAGGAAAAATAAGTAATTTGTGAAATTTTGGTGCATGAAGCCAAATCTTCACAGGCAAAACATGTGATACTACCACACCACTATATGCAAATGAAACCTTGGCTCAGGTGCATCAATTTTCCATATCTATGTTTTTGATTCACCATGTTCAAGGGTCTTTTGTGCTGAGAAAACACAGGAAAAATAGGTAATTTGTCAAAGTTTGATGTGTGAAGCCTAATTTTGACAGGCAAAGTGTGTGATACTATCAAACCACCATATGAAAATCAATTCTTGGCTCACAGGCATCAATTGGTCATATCTATGTTTCTGATTTACCATGCAAAAGGGTCTTTTCTCCTGAGAAAACATGGGAAAATAGGTAACTTGTAAAATTTTGATGCATGGAGCCCAATCATGACAGGCACAAGGCATGATACTACCACACCACTATACTCAAATCATCACTTGACTCAGAGGCATCAATGGGCTATATCTATGTTTTTGATTCACCGAGTGCAAGGGTTTTTATTCCTGGGAAAACATGGGAAAAAGAGATAATTTGTGAAATTTTGATGCGTGAAGCCCAATCTTGACAGGCAAAAGGAATGAGACTAAAGGTTTTGCCACAATGGCAGGATTATAAAAGTGAGACAAATTATAAAAGTGAGACTCTAGAGCACCAACTGCGGAAACCACTTGTGACAACAAGCCTTTTGGTTGTTGGTGACTGTTAGGTACTTTTGCATTTGAGAACAGAAATGGATGGTAGTAGGGTTGCATGGCGTCACAGTTTGAGGTGCAGAAAAGGCTGGGAATGGTTTAAATGGATGTCTGCAGGGAGGAACCGGCAGATGGGAAAGGGATTTTGGAAAATACAAAGGACAGTATCTTTGTGTGACATCAGGGAGCAGAGGGCACAAAAGGAGGAAAACTGAACCAGCTTGTTCCAGTGCCTTTCCACAAGAAGTGCTTGACCTAATCAACAAGGGCAAAAAAATTCCTAATCTCCATGCAAAACATTTGTACTAATGTTTTGCATGAAATAGCAATCTGCAGATTGCTTTGGAAAGTTGTCCACATTAGTACAGATGTTTTGCATGGAGTTTACCAATTTTGTTGCACTTGTTGATCAGGTCAAGCACTTCTTGTGGAAATGCACTGGGACAGCCCCTGGGTGATCAGGCACTGCAATAAAAACTTGCTCAAATGCCAGCAGTTGGCATGTGGAAACTTTAGTATTACTGGAGTCCTTATTTGATACAAGCTTGGAGTGAGGTAAGCTTCACTGCTGGCATTAATTGTTCAAAAACAGCTGATTGAGCAGTTCTTGAACAGCTGTGTTTGACCAGTGATTGGACAGGCACTGTCTGACCCAAGCACGTGCCAGCCATTTGGATGGGCCTGTTCAATTGGTTTGATTGAAACCGGCCACCACCAGCCAGGCACTCCGTTCAGCTTTGGCTCTTTTGCTCTCTTGCTATATCTCCTCAGAATCTTTCTGAGAGGATTTAGCTCTCTTACATTTTCTGTTTGCAACAGTCCCTGTTGGTGCAGACAGAGTTTGCTCAATTGATTTCATTTAGATAATTTCATTTCTATTTGCTAATGAGTGAAGACTTTTTGGGGGCTAACGGATTTCTCCCTTGCTCCCTAGGACGGCCGGGGGAGGAACAATTGAGTCCTGCCCCCAAGTCATCCGAGTACGGGTTGGGGTAGAGAAACTCCTCTTGTCACCGGCTCTCCTTTGTCCCGGCCTCTGAGAGGCGGCTGGGAGTCAGGAGAGCGGCACAGAGAGGAGGAGAAATGAGACTAAGAAACTCGCCGTCAAGGCAAGGAGGAGGGACTCAAACCCAGGTGGGTGGGCTGGTAAGACTTAGATTTCAGGCAACTGAAGTCGGCGGGATGGAACTGGCGGGTGATCAAAGTAGGCCAATGTGTAAGTGGAATGTAGCTGAGTCCTGGGATTACCTGGCATCTTGCTAAGCTTGAGGCCTGGAGATTAGGTTTCTGTTTTCTGCGGCGGTTCCCGCAGTTCATGTGTGCCGCACTGTGTTTTTTTGGTTGGCCAGTGTAGGACTCCTGGACAACGCAGCGGAGCCGCCAAGAACCTTGCGCCACGGACTCTGCAACCTCCCGCTGCGCTCCGGCAACTCAACATGATTGGACAGACACGCTTGAATGGCCAGCAAGCGCTTTGGTTGGACGGTGCCTGTCCAAGATCACTTGTTGAACACGGCTGTTTGAGCATTTCTTGACCAGCCATGTTTGACTGGTTAATGCTGATAGTGCTTACAATAGTGTTATCTTGTGATACAGTAGTGATATGATGTTATTATCTTGTAATACGACAGTGATCTGATATTGTTAGATTGGGATATGAAAGCTATATGATATGGTGATATGGTGATGTCATATGAGGGTGGTTTGAAAAAGTTGACCACTACAAGATATCATGTATATCCCGTAATGTCTTACTCAGTATCCGGTACGGGATATGTTGTAGGGTATGTAGTGTTCTGATGCTGGCAACCTAGGACAACACCTTTATCAAACATAGCCTTGAGGGTTTTGACAACAGCCTCATGCTTGAGGACAACAGAGTCGGCCGTCTGCTTGGGTGTAATGTGCCCGCCTTAATTGGAAAGACAGTAATTGAATTTTTATTTACAGCCGGATGGGAATGATAACATAATTAATTGGAACATACTACTACTAGGGAATGATTGGGGATCACGGATCCGGGGCTTTCGACTAACGGCGGGTCCATCTTGAAACGGGTTATGGGTTGAAAACCCAGGGCCCAAAAAACAAAGCTCAGGGGCACACGCTGACTTGGGGAGGGGTTTGGCTGTGAGACAAGAAACATACGTTCTGGTGTCCCAAACATGTCAAAATTAATTTTTTGGTTTTTTTTAAACTCAGAATCCCAAATTACTACTAGAACCACTTAACTATCCTCACTTCTCACTTCAAATTTGGATTCTACGGCAAAATTCACCCTTAGTCACCTCTCAAAGAATCTCAATTACTCTCACGGATCAGCAGTTACGGATAAATCAGCATACTCAGTCACCTACGGCCAGCTACAACTATCAAATTACACAACTCACCAATACTCAGACACAACATCAGAAACACATTCTACGGACAAAATGAACCTAGGAAACTACTCTCAGAATGTTTGTTACATGGATGGATCAAGAGTTATAGCCAAAAGAAGTTCCAACACCCGGTTTTATTTCAGTTACACAACACTACACCGCGGGTGCACTTTGCAAGAGCAGATCCGGACCTGGGACAGCAGTGTCACAGTGCCATCCCAGGTACCCAAACGGAGGCAAAATAGACCTGTTGTCATGTTGTTGGTGAGCTAGACAGGGGTCTGAGGGCAGCGAGCACAATGCCGGGCGAGTGACGAAGGTGTAGAAGGATAAGTTATCATTTCACACAGGGAGAAAATAACAAAGAGAAAATGACAAAGAAGAAAAGAAAAAGAGAAAGAAACAAATGATGGTACCTGAGGGCAGCGAGCACGATGCCGGGCGAGTGACAAAGGTGTGGAAGGATGAGGAGAGATAATCCTTCCACGCCCGCTGCCAGGAGAAGTGTGTGACAGAAAGAGAACAGGGATGTGACATGAGAAAAGCAGGAGAAAGAAAATGAGAAAGGAATACTACAATGACTAACTCAACAGTTGTTGTGATGGAGCATCTCATTTTTAAACGGATGTCCATGCCTCTGGGACATCATTTGGTGTTCCATCCCTGGGACACCAAAGTGCACCCGTGGTGTACACAACAACTCAACTCAGTTACATACACAAAGCAGCTCTTCAACAATAAGTCGATACATTAGTACATAGTACACAGCCTCAACACAGCCTACATGCACGGAACATCAATGGAACAACTACACAAGCTCAAGTTTCTTTCTATATCACCACCTTTCTTTCCTATGCAAGCTAAACTAGTGAAAGAATTCAGAGAACTAAGATACATTCCCATTAGATCACGTCCTTTTAAACAATTATATACAATGATGAGAGCAAAAAGCGAGTATGATACAAAGAGAGAGAACGTGAAAACTAGTGTGATGAGCACACTTACCTAAGACAGGAGCGACTGTGGCTACAAAGTAAGACGGAGCCGATTGGTTCAGGCGTGGGAAGAAAAAGTAAAAGAGGAAAGAGAGAGAAGAGAAAGGAGGCGCGAGGAAGCGTGGAGGAGAGGAAGTTTGAAGGGAGAAAATGTGCTCCGGGCACAGAAAAGGTTATGATGAAAAGGATGATCTCAGAGGGTCGATTGGAAGACAATGAGATAAGCGAGTAAATGGAAAGAGCTTAAAGCTAGAAAAAAGAATATGAAAATAAGGCTTGCAACGTTTGTGAGCTTGAGTGTGCAGATGGAAAATAATCGACGAGGTAAGTCAGCTTGATGATCTGATACCTCTGTCTTATACTCGCTGAGCTTCTGTGGCTCAGGGTTTGTCTCACTTACGTTGAGAACAAGAGACGCCCAAGTTGCCCTGCCCAAGCCTAATCATCGTGGTGATTAGGACCCTGGGCGGTTCCTTGGCTTGGGCTGGTTGCACCAAGTTCATCCGACCTCATCTCGTCACCTAGAGGCGGTTGTGAGGGTGTTCGGGTAGCAGAGTCAGTTTCCATTGATATGGTCTGACTTCATGCAGATAGATTGACTTACTTAGCAATCTCATGACAGTGTCTGCATCAGCATCAGCCAAAAGGGGGCTTGATAGCGGCACGCCCTTTGGGCGTGCGCACGCCTATCCGCACGCCCAGAAAAAATGGCGTGCAGCCGCTGCACGCCGCTTTGGAAAGGCGTGCAGGGGCTGCACGCCTTTCCCCGCACGCTGCACGCCATGTGCATGCCTACAATAGGCGTGCATACGGCGTGCAGGCGTGCCAGACAGGCGTGCAGAGCCTGCACGCCTGTCTGAAGGGCGTGCAAAGCCTGCACGCCCTTCGGACAGGCGTGCAGGCTTTGCACGCCTGTCGGCTCACGTAAGCCTCTTGATTCGAGAGGCTTACATGAGCCGCGGTACCCTTATAAGGGTACCGAAGTACCCTTATAAGGGTACCCGGTACCCTTATAAGGGTACCGAAGTACCCTTATAAGGGTACCCGGTACCCTTATAAGGGTACCGAAGTACCCTTATAAGGGTACCCGGTACCCTTATAAGGGTACCGAAGTACCCTTATAAGGGTACCCGGTACCCTTATAAGGGTACCGAAGTACCCTTATAAGGGTACCCGGTACCCTTATAAGGGTACCGAAGTACCCTTATAAGGGTACCCGGTACCCTTATAAGGGTACCGAAGTACCCTTATAAGGGTACCGAAGTACCCTTATAAGGGTACCCGGTACCCTTATAAGGGTACCGAAGTACCCTTATAAGGGTACCCGGTACCCTTATAAGGGTACCGAAGTACCCTTATAAGGGTACCAAAGTACCCTTATAAGGGTACCCGGTACCCTTATGAGGGTACCGAAGTACCCTTATAAGGGTACCCGGTACCCTTATAAGGGTACCCAGGGTACCCGGTACCCTTATAAGGGTTATAAGGGTACCAAGTGGTACCCTTATAAGGGTACCCTGGGTACCCTTATAAGGGTACCCGGTACCCTTATAAGGGTACCCAGGGTACCCGGTACCCTTATAAGGGTACCACTTGGTACCCTTATAAGGGTACCCGGTACCCTTATAAGGGTACCACTCGGTACCCTTATAAGGGTACCAAGTGGTACCCTTATAAGGGTACCGGGTACCCTGGGTACCCTTATAAGGGTACCGCGGTACCCTTATAAGGGTACCACTTGGTACCCTTATAAGGGTACCGCGGTACCCTTATAAGGGTACCACTCGGTACCCTTATAAGGGTACCGCGGTACCCTTATAAGGGTACCACTCGGTACCCTTATAAGGGTACCACTCGGTACCCTTATAAGGGTACCGAGTGGTACCCTTATAAGGGTACCCTGGGTACCCTTATAAGGGTACCGAGTGGTACCCTTATAAGGGTACCACTCGGTACCCTTATAAGGGTACCGAGTGGTACCCTTATAAGGGTACCCTGGGTACCCTTATAAGGGTACCGGGTACCCTTATAAGGGTACTTTGGTACCCTTATAAGGGTACCGAACGGTACCCTTATAAGGGTACCGCAGTACCCTTATAAGGGTACCAAACGGTACCCTTATAAGGGTACCAAACGGTACCCTTATAAGGGTACCGCAGTACCCTTATAAGGGTACCAAACGGTACCCTTATAAGGGTACCGAGTGGTACCCTTATAAGGGTACCAAACGGTACCCTTATAAGGGTACCAAACGGTACCCTTATAAGGGTACCAAGTGGTACCCTTATAAGGGTACCAAACGGTACCCTTATAAGGGTACAGAACGGTACCCTTATAAGGGTACCGTTTGGTACCCTTATAAGGGTACCCGGTACCCTTATAAGGGTACCACTCGGTACCCTTATAAGGGTACCTTTTGGTACCCTTATAAGGGTACCGTTTGGTACCCTTATAAGGGTACCACGGTACCCTTATACCTATAAGGGTACCGCAGTACCCTTATAAGGGTACCCAGGGTACCCTTATAAGGGTACCGGTACCCTTATAAGAGTACCGTGGTACCCTTATAAGGGTACCCAGGGTACCCTTATAAGGGTACCCGGTACCCTTATAAGGGTACCCAGGGTACCCTTATAAGGGTACCGGTACCCTTATAAGGGTACCGGTACCCTTATAAGGGTACCGTGGTACCCTTATAAGGGTACCGGTACCCTTATAAGGGTACCGTGGTACCCTTATAAGGGTACCCAGGGTACCCTTATAAGGGTACCCGGTACTCTTATAAGGGCACCAAGGGGCTCACGTAAGCCTCTTGATTTGAGAGGCTTACGTGAGCCTGGCCGGACAGGCGTGCATGGCCAGCACGCCTGTCCGGCGGGGCCGCACGCCGAGCCGGCCGTCCTCACGCCATTTGTAGGCGTGCGGACGGCGTGCGGCATGCGGGGGAGGGCGTGCGGGGGTTTGCACGCCTAAAAAAAAGGCGTGCAGCCCCCGCACGCCTTTTTTTTTAGGCGTTTGGGGGGGCGTGCGCACGCCCTTTGGGCGTGCCGCTATCAAGCCTGCCAAAAGACCTGTATTCTGACAACTAGTGGATTTTCCTGATCAGGCCTAATTTAGTCTGTTTGTGGCAGTGCTTGCACAGCTGTGCACAGCTTTTTCACAGCACTGCACAGCTTTTAGTCTCTTTTCTAGTCTGACTCCTATTTTTAGTACATTTTAGTCACTGCCGGCATTAACCAGTCGAACACGGCTGCTTGAGCGGTGCTCGAACAGCCGTGTTCGACCGGTGTTCGGACGGACACTGTCTGACCGAAGCGAGAGCCAACTGGTTGGACAGATTTGTCCGACCGGTCCCGGCTGGTCCTGTGCAACCGGTCCCAGGAACTGATCGGACAGGCCTGTCCGACCCGCCGGCAGGTGCTTCGGTCGGACAGTGCCTGTCCGACCACCGGTCAAACACGGCTGTTCGAGCACCGCTCAAACTGCCGTGTTCGACCAGTTAATGCCGGCAGTGAGTGCATTTTATTCTGCATTAGTATCTCTTTTAGTCTCACTAGTGGTTTATCTATCATGCCCAGGCCAGCAAAAATGCCTCAGTTGTAATTCCCCTGCAGCTAAAATCCCTCATTTCTTGTTACCTTGGAGCTAAAATCCCTCACATTTGTCTATTTAAGAGGCTTTCCTCAAGTTGTTTTTCCCTTCCTCACCAGATTCTGGGATCACATTACATTACACACCTTCACAGATATTATACACTTTCCCCTATAGTTAGCACTGGTCACTCCTCAGTATTATCAGTTCACTTAGTATTGAGGTTTTATATAGCAAATCAACAACTATCTAGTCATCACCAATTCTTATACCCTCTGGGTCAGAGCCCTGCTCATGGCATCACTCCTGAACAGGCCCCCCTTGCTCAACTAGGCTATAAATCATCACCCGCATCAACAACACTTCATCATCATCATCACCACGTCTTAAACCACCATCCGTTGTTGAACTACTCTGGGTGGAGAATAGAGCTTGAGAGGGATGAGTGCTTGAAGGGCTGCCTCTCGTAACACCATGGTTGCTGGTGCGTTGCTTGTCGACAAGCAACATCAAGGGAGCTCTGGGTATAGCTCGTCTGTAGCTTTGGCCAGTTGTTCCTTTGTGCAGTGCCACACATGTAAATATGTACTTATTTATGTTCATCACATAGCTGATACATATCTAAACAAATATGTACATATTATCAGCCCAAGCAAGCAGTTCTACATAAATACATACCTGCTCGCCGAGCCAGCCCAAGCGAGCAGGCCCTACATGCTCGCCAAGCTGGTACCAGCCCAGCGAGCAGTCCTACATGCTTGCAAAGCTGGTACCAGCCCAGCGAGCAGGCCTACCTGCTTGCCGAGCTGGTACCAGCACAGCGAGCAGGCCTACCTGCTCGCCGAGCTGGTACCAGCCCAGCGAGCAGGCCTACCTGCTCGCCGAGCTGGTACCAGCCCAGCAAGCAGGCCTACCTGCTCGCCGAGCTGGTACCAGCCCAGCAAGCAGGCCTACCTGCTCGCCGAGCCAGCACCAGCCCAGCGAGCTGGCCTACCTGCTTGCCGAGCTGGTACCAGCCCAGCAAGCAGGCCTACCTGCTTGCCGAGCTGGTACCAGCCCAGCGAGCAGGCCTACCTGCTCGCCGAGCTGGTACCAGCCCAGCAAGCAGGCCTACCTGCTCGCCCAGCTGGTACCAGCCCAGCGAGCAGGTGCTCCTCTTGACAACCGGTTTGTCTGGGTTACCAGGAGGAGCGTGTACTCCTCTTGATGACCGGGACAGACGGGTGATCAAGAGGAGGAAAACTACTCTCGATGACCGGTACAGACCGGTCATCAAGAGGAGTGCGTACTCCTCTCAATGACCGGGACGGACCGGCCGTCAAGAGGGGTGCGTACTCCTCTCGATTGACCAGGACGGACCGGCCATCAAGAGGAGGACGCCTCCTCTCGATGGCCAGCGCAGTCCGGTCATCAAGGGGAGGCGTGCTCCTCTTGATGACTGGTCTGCCCGGGTTATCGACAGGAGTACGCTCCTGTCCGTCCCGGTCATTGAGAGGAGTACGCATTCCTCTTGCTGACCGGTCTGTACCAGTCATTGAGAGGAGTGCGTACTCCTCTTGATGACCGGGACGGACCGGCCATCAAGAGGAGGACGCCTCCTCTCGATGGCTGGTGCAGTCCGGTCATCAAGAGGAGGCGTGCTCCTCTGGATGACTGGTCTGCCCGGGTTATGAACAGGAGTACGCAGCTCTCGATAACCCAGGCAGACCGGTCAATGAGAGGAGCACGCACTCTTCTTGATGACCGCTCTGTACCGGTCATTGAGAGGAGTACGCACTCCATGTGATGACCGGGACCGACTGGTCATAACCAGCTCATGGTCATTGCCGGAGCCGCTCTCATAGTCCTTGTCGTACTCGCTGCGGTCATGTTCCCCCTCTGGCCAATGAGTCTTTGCATTGGTGTCTGGTACCTTATAAACGTAAAGGAACAATCAAACAATTAATGTTAAAAAATAGTGTTGATGAAAAAGAACACGGACTAACCATCTCTCTTATTAATAAATGATTTAGGAAAACACTTAGAAAGTATTATTGCAATAAGAGTTGTTCCCAGTATAGTTAGAACCATTATCTGTCTGCCTTCAGGTAAAAGATTTGTTTCTTATTTTCTTCATCATTATAAAAGAAAGCAATCATGTATTGTAGCAATACTCCTTGTTTATAGCTTGTCATGAAATATTGCAACTTCAGTTGTTTGAATTTTCTCAGTGAGCAGGTACACCTACCTGCAGACAGCCTAGTGGGCAGGTACACCTACCTGCAGACAGCCTAGTGGGCAGGTACACCTACCTGCAGACAGCTCGGTGAGCGGGTGCAAGCCTTCCCATCAAGCTACCTTGGCAAGCAGGTACTTACCTGATTGCCAACCTGTCTTGCACAGCCCCTCCAGAATGGTGGCTGTGGCCCCTCCAGAATAGTTCTGGAGGGGTTGTGGCCCCTCCAGAATAGTTCTGGAGGGGTTGTGGCCCCTCCAGAATAGTTCTGGAGGGGTTGTGGCCCCTCCAGAATAGTTCTGGAGGGGTTGTGGCCCCTCCAGAATAGTTCTGGAGGGGTTCTGGCCCCTCCAGAATGGTTCTGGAGGGGTTCCGGCCTCTCCAGAATGATTCTGGAGGGATTCTGGCCCCTCCTCACAGCCCCTCCAGAATGGTTCTGGAGGGGCTGTGGCCCCTCCAGAATGGTGGCTGTGGCCCCTCCAGAATAGTTCTGAAGGGGTTGTGGCCCCTCCAGAATGATTCTTCAGGGGTTCCAGCCTCTCCAGAATGATTCTGGAGGAGTTCTGGGCCCTCCAGAATGCTTCTGTTTTGGCCCCTCCAGAATGGTGGCTGTGGCCCCTCCAGAATAGTTCTAAAGGGGTTGTGGCCCCTCCAGAATAATTCTGGAGGGTTTGTGGCCCCTCCAGAATAATTCTGGAGGGGTTGTGGCCCCTCCAGAATAATTCTGGAGGGGTTGTGGCCCCTCCAGAATAATTCTAAAGGGGTTGTGGCCCCTCCAGAATAATTCTGGAGGGGTTGTGCGCCCCTCCAGAATAATTCTGGAGGGGTTGTGGCCCCTCCAGAATAATTCTGGAGGGGTTGTGGCCCCTCCAGAATAATTCTGGAGGGGTTGTGGCCCCTCCAGAATAATTCTGGTGGGGTTGTGGCCCCTCCAGAATGATTCTGGTGGGGTTGTGGCCCCTCCAGAATGATTCTGGTGGGGTTGTGGCCCCTCCAGAATAATTCTGGTGGGGTTGTGGCCCCTCCAGAATAATTCTGGTGGGGTTGTGGCCGCTCCAGAATGGTTCTGGAGGGGTTGTAACCGCTCCAGAATGGTTCTGAGGGGGTTGTGGCCCCTCCAGAATGGTTCTGGAGGGGTTCTGGCCCCTCCAGAATGGTTCTGGAGGGGTTCTGGCCCCTCCAGAATGGTTTTGGAGGGGTTCTGGCCCCTCCAGAATGGTTCTGGAAGGGTTCTGGCCCCTTCAGAATGGTTCTGAAGGGGTTCTGGCCCCTCCAGAATGGTTCTGGAGGGGTTCTGGCCCCTCCAGAATGGTTCTGGAGGGGTTCTGGCCCCTCCAGAATGGTTCTGGAGGGGTTCTGGCCCCTCCAGAATGGTTCTGGAGGGGTTCTGGCCCCTCCAGAATGGTTCTGGAGGGGTTCTGGCCCCTCCAGAATGGTTCTGGAGGGGTTCTGGCCCCTCCAGAATGGTTCTGGAGGGGTTCTGGCCCCTCCAGAATGGTTCTGGAGGGGTTCTGGCCCCTCCAGAATGGTTCTGGAGGGGTTCTGGCCCCTCCAGAATGGTTCTGGAGGGGTTCTGGCCCCTCCAGAATGGTTCTGGAGGGGTTCTGGCCCCTCCAGAATGGTTCTGGAGGGGTTCTGGCCCCTCCAGAATGGTTCTGGAGGGGTTCTGGCCCCTCCAGAATGGTTCTGGAGGGGTTCTGGCCCCTCCAGAATGGTTCTGGAGGGGTTCTGGCCCCTCCAGAATGGTTCTGGAGGGGTTCTGGCCCCTCCAGAATGGTTCTGGAGGGGTTCTGGCCCTTCCAGAGTGGTTCTGGAGGGGTTCTGGCCCCTCCAGAATGGTTCTGGCCCCTCCAGAATGGTTCTGGAGGGGTTCCGGCCTCTCCAGAATGATTCTGGAGGGGTTCTGGCCCCTCCAGAAGGCTTCTGTTTTGGCCCCTCCAGAATGGTGGCTGTGGCCCCTCCAGAATAATTCTGGTGGGGTTGTGGCCCCTCCAGAATAATTCTGGAGGGGTTGTGGCCTCTCCAGAATGGTTCTGGAGGGGTTCCAGCCTCTCCAGAATGATTCTGAAGGGGTTCAGGCCCCTCCAGAATGCTTCTGAAGGGGTTCTAGGCCCCTCCTGAATGAGTCTGGAGGGGTTCTGGCCCCTCCAGAATGAGTCTGGAGGGGTTCTGGCCCCTCCAGAATGAGTCTGGAGGGGTTCTGGCCCCTCCAGAATGAGTCTGGAGGGGTTCTAGCCCCTCCAGAATGAGTCTGGAGGGGTTCTGGGCCCTCCAGAATTCTTCTGAAGGGGTTCTAGGCCCCTCCAGAATGAGTCTGGAGGGGTTCTGGCCCCTCCAGAATGAGTCTGGAGGGGTTCTGGCCCCTCCAGAATGAGTCTGGAGGGGTTCTGGCCCCTCCAGAATGAGTCTGGAGGGGTTCTGGCCCCTCCAGAATGCTTCTGGAGGGGTTCTGGCCCCTCCAGAATGCTTCTGGAGGGGTTCTGGCCCCTCCAGAATGCTTCTGGAGGGGTTCTGGCCCTCCAGAATGCTTCTGGAGGGGTTCTGGCCCCTCCAGAATGCTTCTGGAGGGGTTCTGGCCCTCCAGAATGCTTCTGGAGGGGTTCTGGCCCCTCCAGAATGCTTCTGGAGGGGTTCTGGCCCCTCCAGAATGCTTCTCTTCTGGAGGGTTCTGGCCCCTCCAGAATGCTTCTGGAGGGGTTCTGGCCCTCCAGAATGCTTCTGGAGGGGTTCTGGCCCCTCCAGAATGCTTCTGGAGGGGTTCTGGCCCTCCAGAATGCTTCTGGAGGGGTTCTGGCCCCTCCAGAATGCTTCTGGAGGGGTTCTGGCCCCTCCAGAATGCTTCTGGAGGGGTTCTGGCCCCTCCAGAATGCTTCTGGAGGGGTTCTGGCCCCTCCAGAATGCTTCTGGAGGGGTTCTGGCCCCTCCAGAATGCTTCTGGAGGGGTTCTGGCCCCTCCAGAATGCTTCTGGAGGGGTGGGGTTCTGGCCCTCCAGAATGCTTCTGGAGGGGTTCTGGCCCCTCCAGAATGCTTCTGGAGGGGTTCTGGCCCCTCCAGAATGCTTCTGGAGGGGTTCTGGCCCCTCCAGAATGCTTCTGGAGGGGTTCTGGCCCCTCCAGAATGCTTCTGGAGGGGTTCTGGCCCTCCAGAATGGGGGGGGGCTTCTGGAGGGGTTCTGGCCCTCCAGAATGCTTCTGGAGGGGTTCTGGCCCCTCCAGAATGCTTCTGGAGGGGTTCTGGCCCCTCCAGAATGCTTCTGGAGGGGTTCTGGCCCCTCCAGAATGCTTCTGGAGGGGTTCTGGCCCCTCCAGAATGCTTCTGGAGGGGTTCTGGCCCCTTTAGAATGCTTCTGGAGGGGTTCTGGCCCCTCCAGAATGCTTCTGGAAGGGTTCTGGACCCTTTGGAGGGGCTGTGGCCCCTCCAGAATGGTTAAACACACCTCCAGAGGTACTCTGGAGGTGTGTTTACACCTCTCTAGAGGTACTCTGGAGGTGTGTTTACACCTCTCTAGAGGTACTCTGGAGGTGTTTACACCTCTCTAGAGGTACTCTGGAGGTGTTTACACCTCTCTAGAGGTACTCTGGAGGTGTGTTTACACCTCTCTAGAGGTACTCTGGAGGTGTGTTTACACCTCTAGAGGTACTCTGGAGGTGTGTTTACACCTCTAGAGGTACTCTGGAGGTGTGTTTACACCTCTAGAGGTACTCTGGAGGTGTGTTTACACCTCTAGAGGTACTCTGGAGGTGTGTTTACACCTCTAGAGGTACTCTGGAGGTGTGTTTACACCTCTAGAGGTACTCTGGAGGTGTGTTTACACCTCTAGAGGTACTCTGGAGGTGTGTTTACACCTCTAGAGGTACTCTGGAGGTGTGTTTACACCTCTAGAGGTACTCTGGAGGTGTGTTTACACCTCTAGAGGTACTCTGGAGGTGTGTTTACACCTCTAGAGGTACTCTGGAGGTGTGTGCTCGCTGTCTTGGTATAAGTACCAGCCCAGCAAGCAGGCTGACCTGCACGCGGAGCTGGTACTTGTACCAGCCCAGCGAGCAAGCTTACCTGCACGCGGAGCTGGCAACCGTACCAGCCCAGCGGGCAGTGACCTGCTTGTTGGGCTGGTACAGGTACCAGCTCGGCGAGCTGGTGGACCTCCCTGCCGAGCTGGTGGACCTCCCTGCCGAGCTGGTAGCTGTACCAGGCCAATGGGCAGGTCAGATCGTCAGCCCGCTCCAAGCCAGCGGTCCTGGCCCCTCCAGAAGTATGTTGGAGGGGTTCTGGATCAGCGAGCAGGCGGACCTGCTCGCTGGCTTGGTAGAAGTACCAGCCCGACAAGCTGGTCGACCTGCTCGCTGGGCTGGTACAGGTATCAGCTCGGGCGAGCAGGTCAAACTGCTTGTTGGGCTGGTACAGGTACCAGCTCGGCAAGCCGGTTGACCTGCTCGCCGAGCTGGTAACTGTACCAGGCCAGCGAGCGGGTCATGGAGGTGTCAACACCACGATGACCGTCCATCGAGGTGTCCACACCTCCATGACCGGTCATGGAGGTGTCGACACCTCGATGACCGGTGTTGGAGGTGTCGACACCTCGATGACCGGCCATCACCATGGAGATGCCAGGACCTCCATGGCCAGTCATCAAGGTGTGACCTCCATGATGCCAACACCTTCATGACCGGTCATGAAGGTGCTAACCCTTCCATGACCGGGCCCGGCCCTCGAGTTATGGAGCTCGATGGCCGTACCCAGCTATTGCGTTATGGAGCTTAATGGCACGGCCATCGAGTTATAGTGCCGGCCATCGAGCTCTATAACTGGATGGCCGGCACAACCATCAAGTTAGAAAGCTCGAGGGCCGTGCCCAGCCATCAAGTTATAGAGCTCGATGGCGGGTACAGCAATTGAGCTGCATGTTGCCAGCCATCAAGCTGCATTGTTTGATGGCTGGCCCGGCCATTGAGCTGTATAGCTAATTGATAGCTGGCACCATTGAGTTGCATAAGCTTGATGGCTCTTGATGGCCGCCACCTATGTACCATTGAGCTAGGACTCATATGTACCTACAAGTAGGAGTCAGACATCAAAGGGGGTATGTATACATGACCCCCTTGATGACTGGTTAAAAGTATGTACAAGCCGTAGTTGAGCAGTGCTTGGTATGTAGCCTGAACAGAGCTACACACTCCTTCCTTGACGTCGCTTGTCAGCAAGAGACATGACTTTTTTCGTGGTGTAATAGCTGGGAGAGTTTGTTAAACAAGAATAAGAGTATGGACTCTTAAAGAATAGTGTGGCTTGGTGAAGATGCTTAGATATGTCTAAGATGATGGTTGATATGCTGATCTTCTAGCAGAGCCAGGTACCCAATTGCACCCAGGGAGGCTGATAGTAAGACTTATTTATTAAATAATATATGAGTGACTGATCTTCTAGCAGAGCCAGGTAACCAATTATACCCAGGGAGGCTGATAGTAAGGCTGTGTCTTAGGTGGCAAGTAAATAACTGCTCTAGCAGAGCCAGGTGATATACCCAGGGAGGCTGATAGTAAGGACTAATGATATTACTTGAGTGAGTAGTGACCAGGGATGAGTACTGATGTATACAATCTTATCGTGAGAGGAATGAGGAGGGAGGAAACAGGCTCTTTATATATTTTTTTGGAAGGAAATAGAGGTGTGGCCAAAATGTGGTTGGAGGAATGAGAGAGAGGGAAGATAAATCAACTAGAAGAGGCCATAATGGCTGACTTGTGGTTGATGGAAGGAGATGGAACAAAAGAAATGAGTAGAAGATGATTAAAAATGGCTGAGTTGTGGTTGGTGGAATATGATGACATCATAGAATTAATATAATAGTGGAAAATACTAGAGGAAAGGGGCTGAACTATGATTGATGGAATACAATGGAACATGTGGAAAATTATAGAGGAAAAGAGGGCTTAAATGAAGAGAAAATATTCAAGGGGGGCTTGCAGGGCTTGAGGCTAACTTGTGGTTGGGTTGTTGTGTGTAACAGGTGTGTGATTGTGTTTTGTTTTGCTGGATCCTGGTTTGGGGCCTGAGTACTTGATGTATTCTTGTAACCCCCTTGAGCCTTGGCCACCTGTACCTTTTTCCACACAATTAACCCCTCAAAACTTTTATTAAATCAGGGTTGGCTTACCACACCGTAGGCATCTTGAACCAACCATCCTATCATCAGATAAAAATTGCCAAGCAAGCTTGGTGGTCTTGTTTTTTCTGATAGTATAGAAGGGCAGAGTTTGCACCTCCATTATCCCCTTCTCCATTCAGCAAAAGGTTTCAAAACACTTTTTAGTCTTACAATGCATGCGACGTTGTCTGCCGTAACAGCAGAATCGTCCAGAATGTCCCTACAGGATAAGGCATTGGCGACCGAGTTATCCTCGCCCCAAATGTAGTCGAATTGGAGATCGAAGTCAGCCAACAATTCCGTGCAACGAGCTTGCCTGCGTGATAGAGTACGTTAATTCATCAAGTAGGTTAGGGAATGATGGTTGGACATAACGTGGACCTTCATTCCCAAAAGAAGCATCTGCCATTTTTGAAGTGCATGGACCACCGCCAGCAATTCTTGCTCGTGCACCGGATAGTTACGCTCAGCGGGGGTCATCAGATGTGACTCATAAGCGATTGGTGACGCTAGTTTCCAGTCCTTACCCTGAAAAAGGGCCGCCCCCAACCCAGAACCACTGGCTTCCGTAAATAGCCAAAGGGGGTCATCAGAATTGTAAACAACATTTTTTAAACAGGGCAAAGAATTCATAAGTTGTTTAATATTGTTGAAGGCGTCCTCTTTGGCCTGACCCCAACAAAAATCTTGCTTGTCTAATTTGGTGCTGGTGACAGGGGTCAACGTACCCACGTACTTCTGAAGACCCCAGATAAATTTTTTCATCCACTGGACGGTCCCCAAAAACTTTTTTACCCCTTTTGCCGATTTCGGAGATGGCCAGGTGAGAATTTGGGCAATTCTCTCATTGTCAGCACAAATTCCGTTAGCTGAAATCCAATGTACCAGAAACTTGACTTTGGGTTGGAATAGCTTTGTCTTCTTTGGGCTTCAATAAAGATTTGCACAGCAAAGTAGTTCCAGAACAAGTCAAACATGTTGCTTGTGGGAATCCGGGTTGTCAGAAAAAATGACAATATTGTCCAAATAAACTACGCAGAAATCATTGATCAGATCACCCAAAGCCTCTTCAAGGCAAGCTTGATGTGTAGCTGGCGCGTTTGTCAGCCCCATAGGCATTACAATACATTCATAGAGCCCCCACGGTGTCTTAACCGCTGTCAACGGGATATCCGTCTCGCGCATTCTTGTCTGAAAGAATGCCTTTGTCTGATCCAAAATAGAGAAAAAATTTCCCAACGAAACTGTCCGGACCAGTTCGTCCACATTAGGAAGAGGGGAACGGTCCTTCACGGTGAAGCTATTAAGCACTCAATAATCACAGACCCACTGCGGTAAAGCCAACGGGTCTTTCTTTGGGATAATCATGCTTGGTGAAGCGTACTGGCTGGAAGAATGACGGAGGCGGCCGGCGTTAACATGTTGAACCAACATGGTTTGCCATGCCGTGAGGTGTTTCGACTGAGGATAAGAGTATTGTCGCTCATTGATCATGGCATCAGGATTAGTCAGAATGATCTTGTGGCGGACCTGGGAATCAGCATTTTGGAGCTTATTGGGGAACGTGCTGTCAAAGAAACAACCCTCCAACTCCGCATCATCGGAGACTGCCGGTATATCCACTGGGAATAAATCCCCAAAATCTCTCAAGATGTTCTGCGCAACGTTGTCATGTGATACTGTCGTAGTTAAAGAAGAAATTGAAACTGGCTGAGTGTTTATTGCACCACCATAACAATAATCAAACATGGAACGGTTGGAGTCTTCAAATTTGATGGAGTGGGAAGAGATGGAAACGGAAAGATTGAAACGGGCTAAGAAAGGTGTGCCGAGAATAATGTCATATTGTCCTTTAATTGGGCCTACCGGTAGAGATACATCATAGAAAGTCAAAGAAGAGGGGAGGTGGACAAGATTGGTGGAAACAAAATGCTTGAGAAGAAGTGGAGTGGAAGACTCATCATCCAAAGCGAGATGTACCGTTGTATGTTGCAAAAGTGGAAGGAGCATTAAGCTTGCCGGACGTGCTGAAGAGTCAGAGATCAAGTTGATCTCTGAGCCCGTATCGACCAGTCCCCGTAAGCTGACATCTCTACATTGAAAGAGAAGAATAATTCAATCTGACGGAGGTGGGGACACAGGGGATACATACCCTTCTTCTCTGGACAATCAGAGTTCTTTGTCAATGGCCGCGAATGCCGCTACCAAAACTGCATCCAAATCCGGACAAAGAGTGCTGTCCTCAATAGCGGATTCCAAGGCCTTAGGAGGAGCTTGGCCCGCTGGAGGTTCTGTCGGCTTTCCGGCTCCCGACAACAACGGAGCCCAAGCCTTAGGGGGATTGTAGTTGGATGGTTTGGATGGAGTTACATAAGTAGATGGAATTTCTACATATAGGCAATTGAGAGAATTCGGGCAACTGCCGGGGACACTGCCACAGTGTTTCTTGCAGTGATGGCAGCGTCCTTGGGAGTCAAGGAAGGAATGAACACGCCAGATAGTTTTGTCACACGCCGACCGAGTCACGGGAGCTGAGTTGGTTTGAATCATCCCTGCCGGGCGACGCAAGGTTACTGCCTTACATGGTAATCCCTGGTAGAACAACTGTGTACGCGATTCGAAATCAATGTACCTGAACGGTTGTTTTGCCAGAACCTCAAGATTTTTGACCAAGGCTTTCAGTTCCGCGGGCAGCCCGTAAACAACAGATTCCGCCAACTCCAAATCAGATACAATGACGCGTCGTTTGTCCTCCGAGTCGACAGAGGTGCTGTCAAAGTTCACAAGGGTCTGGATGGTGCGGGCCCGAGTACTGAAGGAGGAGAAACTCTCATTGTCGCGCAAGCAAAGATCTCGGAGTTGGTCGTGCAACGTGGTGCGCCACAGTGAAGGGAGCGCAAATTCAAAAAGTTCCGCTTTGAATTTTTCCCAGGATAGTTGCAGTAGCGCGTCCACACGGTTGGAATATAAGGCAAGGACATTCACCTTTCAGATGAGGCTTCCAATGATGCGGATCTTGTTGGTGTCGTGAGATACACCTTTTGAAGCAAAAAAGATCTGGACCGCGTTAATCCAGTTGAGGAACTGCCCAACATTGTGGAAAGTTCCCAAGAAGAGAGGCTCATCAGCCGTTTGGAATCGTTGGAGGTCAACGCAATCCAAGGCCGTCGTGGGGCTAGCCTGACGGTCCTCCTGAGAAGGTTGGCCCTTGGTTGACATGTGCAGGATAGCCTTCTCAAGTTGTGCGATGCAATGAGCGCTCGCCTCCTCAAAGCGGTTCATCCGTTCGGCCGCCGCCGCACGATCCTGTTGCGCCTGCAATAGTTGGTTGTGTTGAGCTTCCATAAGCATGCAAAGATAGTCAGGTTTATCGTCCGCCAGTTGGTTTGACATGCTGGAACGGTTTGTAGGGGGTCGGAGGAAAGGAGATGGAGGAGAGTCAGGTGGATGAAAAGGAGTAATGTGAAACTGTGGAGGAGTCAAAAACTGAGGTTCCACGGCAGGGGGCAACGGCAGAGGCGTAACCTGCCAGGAGGGCGGGAGCTGTCTGCTCAAGGATGAGGGGGGTGGGGGAGGTGACGGTGGCAGCGGCAGAAGTCTGGATTGTGCTGCACGTTGTTGGACGCGGTGGTGAAGGCGGCCAACCAAATGGGCGGTGGTATGTTTGGCCGCGTTAGAAGCTCAAATAATGGCCTCAGGATTATTGTCAAAAGGAAGTAGAGATTGGGAATTTTGCCAAGTTGAAATAAACAGGCAAAAGGAGCCAGTCAATGGGTTCAAGAAAAAAAAGTGTAAGGAACACTATATTTTCCTTCACTGTAGCCGACAAAAGAGGGGACTAGAAAAAGATACCTAGTATCTTGGAGAGACAAGTTTCTAGAACCCACAAAAGGGGGGATGATTTGCTAGCACAGTAGAAGAACAGGATTAGTCTCTACTATCTAAAATGGGTATGAGTATGATGAGGAAGAAGGAAAGAGACAAAAGGGGAAGACTCACCTAGCACAGTAGAAGAACAGGATTAGTCTCTACTGAGCTAGGAGGGACGTGGGGAGAGTGAGATTAAATACTAGGAGTGATTATGTAAGTGTTGTGATAGATATGTGAAATCTGCAGGATGAGAGTTCACACTTGTTCTACTGGGGAATGGTAGTTGTTGTTACTGGATTGCACATAATTTGCAGGTTGTTTAACGGGAGTGGTAATTTGACTGGATTGGTGTGATGGAGGTCGTGAGAGGCGGCAAGGAGCAGGAGGATGGGTGAGCCAGAGGGATTGGTGGGAGGAGCCATCAAAGGTGATGGTTTTAGACTATGAATAACATTCAAGTAGTTCAATGTGAAAAATATGAAGAATACAATGAGATGAGGAAATAAAAGCTCACGTATGAATGTGGTTGAATGTCAAGATGGGGAAAAGACAAGGATGGTAAACAGACCAACTTAAATATTGAGGTCTCAAGTGGTCAGCACCCAAGCTTAACTAAGCCTTGCCAAGAACCTTGCTTGGTTGGTGATCCAGGTCTTATTTGAGGTGCTTGGAATCAGTTTTTGTGGATGGATGAATATGTGTTAAAATTGGGAGCCAAGAGATTGATGGGTTCTTAACCAAATCCCCTTGCATAGCCAGTGGACGCTGTAAAGCTCAAAAGCGTCTAAAAAGACCTTTGGCTGCATGCGGAACGGGATGGGGTGAGGATGACTCTACCGTTCCTATACTAGACACTAAAACAAGACCCCCCAATCTATGATTGGCAGGCTTCAATTCAAGTGATAGTAAGTGTATCCAAGATACTCCAGTTGGTATAGAAACGGTAGGTGATTAAGTGTGTGTTGAGTGTTGAGTGTTGTAAGATGATGAGTGATGAGTGTTGAAAGTCATTGGATGATGAGTGATGAGTGATGATGTTGATGGTGAAGCCTAGTTGGATAAGGGGGCCTGATGGTCGTTGATACCTGAACAGGGCTTATGCCAAGGAGGGTCTTGGTGCAAAATGAGTTTGAGGTGGTAAAAAAGAGTATATAATTCCTGATTATGTAATAAAACCTCAAGGAAGGGGTGACCGGTAGTAGACTATAGGGGATAGTGAATAATAATTCTGTGTAAGGGTGCGTAGTAGAGTGTGATCCCAGAATCTGGTGAGGAAGGGAAAAACAACTGGAGGAGAGCCTCTTATATATAAAAATGTGAGGGATTTTAGCTCCAAGCACCAGGGGAGAGGAGGGGGCACTCCCCAGGGAGTGCCATAGCTTAACTTTTTCCTATAACTCTGGAGGATACCTCCCCTACATCTTTCTTTGAACTTCACAAAGTATTGGTTAACCCATGTTGAACTCATCTGGAATTTGACTGGAATTTAGGGTCATCTGTATGAAAAAGATATACAAAACAAATTTGTAATTCAAGTTGAATTGTTCTTCAATTGATAAAATGATTCTGGTGAAAATCCAGACTGTTTGATTGAAATTTTAGTAGTGTACACAAAGGTTATTCAGGAAGGATGATAATGTTCCAACAGATCATCATGTCCAAGATCTTCTTTGAAAAAATTGGTTGATAATTGTATTATCTTATTGAATTCTTCAGCTTTTGCATTCAAATAAATCTAAGAATTTGCCCTGACATTAGCAAAAATTTGCTGCAATTGTACCACAACATGCAACAAAACAGTAGCCCTCTCAGTCCAAAAGCTGATTGAAGTAAATCCGGGTAGTATTAGGGTTCAGATGGACATCATGTTGCATTGCCACACACTTTGTGCTAAGAAGGGGTTTTCATTTATTCATCTATTCTCAGCTTCATGTTCCATTTCTGTTTTTTGTGAGAGGGATTTTGACAATGTCCCCCTATTTCACTCAAGCGGGATAGGGTGACATTGTCAAAATTGGTTTCACACCCCATAACCAACACAAACTAGTAATCATCCATGAAAGGCCCAGCCTGTTGACCAGCATGTCTGTATAACATGCATTTATTGTGCAATTGTACTCCATAGTCATGATTAAGCTGAGCTAGAATTCAAAATAAATTCAACAAAAGTTGTTAATAATTTCACAATGTTTAGCACATCACTTCATCATTATTTCACCTCCATTTCACCTTATTGAAAGGAATAGTTCATCAAAAATTTGTTATTGACTTCTGACAGAGTTCAGACCAAAACCAGGGTCAACTTAACCTATGGAACTCCCGGGGGAGTGCCCCCTCCTCTCCCCTGGTGAAGGCAACAAAGATTGAGGGAATTTAGCTGTAGGGAAAATCCAACTGGGGCAATTTAGCTGCCCTGCAAAAAGGATAAACCACTAGTGACACTCAAATCACACCAAAAGCTGTGCTGGAACTGCCATGAACTAAAAATAGATCCAATCAATAGGAAATTCACTGAACTAGTGTGTACTAACTAAAAACCCCTCTAGTGGAAAATCCCCCTAAAGAAGCCAGTCCACTAGTCCAAGCTAGTGGAATATCTACTAACTTAGGCCTTCTTGGTGTGTTTGGTTGTATTGTTTATGGTTATAAGGTTTTCTGATGTAGGTGTTGTGTATCTTGAATAAGTGCCGGGTGGTGGAACTTATTCTGACTGTAACTCTTGATCTAGCTGTGTAATGGGAATTCTGAGAGTTGTTTTCTAGGCCATTTTACCCTCTAGATTGCATTTCTGAAGTCAAATCTGTTGATTTGTGAGTTGTGTAATTTGATGTCTGTAGGTGAGATTTGGTGAATTTGTTATGTTGACTTGTCTGTATCTTCTGATCCATTTGAGTATTGCTGGTCCCCAAGTGGTGGCTGAGGGTGAATTTTGCCATAGATTCTGATTCTTGAAGAATATATAAGCTGATTTTTGAGTTAGTATATGAGAAAAAGTGAGAAGTAGGAAAGACAAGAAAGCAAAATATAAAAAGAAAAAAACTGAAAATTTGTGACATATTTGGGATACCACAGCACTTTGCGCACCCAAGCTCAGATGCGCTTCACACGCCCTCTGTTGCAAGGGGTTGCTTAAGCAACCAGTGGGCGGGGTGGAAGATTGGGTCAAGGTGTGTGAGATAATTTGAGGTGAACAAGGTGAAGCTGGCAAGCAGATGGTTGCAGTTCAAATTGTTAAGTCAGAGGAGGTCAATATGCTGTAATGAGATCAACAGAGATCAACAGAGAAAGTTGAAGAGAGGATATAAAATTACCTGATCAACGAGTGTATCAGGACTTGTATTTGGAATCTGGATGTATTGCATTGCTTCTGCCAATAAACAGCTCTCAAGTGTCACGTATTGTATCTTTTTGACAATACAACACCATGATTGCTGGTGTGTTGCTTGTATAGCAAGCAACACCCCAAAGTACAAAAGGGCCTTTGTACTCTTGTGTGTCGCTTGCTATACAAGCAACACACTTTTTTTCATGGTGAAAGGCTCAGCTTCACACTGTATTGTATTGGGAGATTCATTACAATACAAGCACATAGATTGGTTGGACTATAAGCTACAATACATGCAGATACAATTACTTGTATTGTAATGTTGGTACCCATTACAGATCTGGATTGTGGTGTTACACATGTCCATTCACAGCTCAGCATTTCACGGAGATCAGCTGGAGGTTGGTCAAATGGCTTGGATGACCGGCAAAATTGAAGCTATAGTAGGAGACACCGTTCATGTTAAGGTACCCTTACTTTGATTGGTTTCTTTTCATTGATGAACCCTTGATCTAACCAAATCAATTTTCTTGGGAACGTGCTCCCAGTTCCAGCTTTTTATTCCAGAGGCCTGGAATCTAGCCTGCTACCTGAACAAGGAAGACAGGAAGACACCAACATGTTGGGTGTGGCTACAAATGCTGTTCTGTTTTTCTATATTTAACTCAATTGTGGTTCTTGGAAGGGTGTTTCCCATATTTGTAATTGATTTAAGGTGACTTTGTGAGTTATATTGCTACTGCCTGTCAGCCACAGAGGTTATATCAACATACCTGATATTCCCCAAGTAACTGCAAATAATTTAAACTTAACATTACACATAAATAAATAGAACTACACATTCATTTACCTATATTTAATGTATACAGAATATTATTATCATTACAGAAGCCACAAATATGGATTATTCCCCAATATTATGATTCAGTTATGTAGAGAATATTCTCAGCTATCTGCTGTATATACATAGTATACACTTCCCTCACACCTGTAGCCATAATATTCAGAATAAACATTAAGGTGTACCTTTTGAAAAAAGGTCCACATTTCATTTATTTGATTCCTTTATTATTTCTTTATTTCTCATTATGTCATATTTTATTATCTGATATTATCCCATAACTTATAATACCTAAGAATACTTTTATGACATAACTCCTTATGTAATTCTTAGTATTATATTGAAATAAACAGAACAAACAAGCAATGAAATCCTCCTTGGTTGATCTTAACACAATGACCCATCATACTGATCATCACATCATTGCTGATCACAAATGACACCATTGCTTCAGCTGAATGACCTTATTGATCTGCCAAATGGTGTCATCCTCTTGTTCCCCTCCTTCAATATTTAAACACACTACTCCTGAGCACAAGTTCCCCTCCCCAGACATTATTATCAGCATCAAATCTTCAGTACCATGACAGGATATCCTTAACACAGAATATCAGCTGTACCTCTGAAATGTGATCTTATTCTTCTCCCTATTCCTGAGCTCTCTTGTGTCACTGCCTAGTGTTGTTAACCTTGAAGATTCCTCTCAACTCCAGGAGATCTTTGTCTCAGTAAGTGTTTCCACTTACACCTTTTCCCCACCTTCCCTGACCTTTTGCAGGAAGATTCCACGTACTAGATACTGGGATTCCCTCTCTGCTTCTTTTTAAAAGTCCAGATTAAGAAGAAAGCTTATAAAGCTGATTATCCCTTGATTCTTTATACAGAATCCTTAGCTCATCAACCTTAACCTTCCGCTTCAACTCATCAACCTCATAGTTTCAACCCAGAATACTCTAGCACCAGGGGAGAATTTATGGCACTGGAATGCCAGTGCCACTCCATGTGTTTTTACTGGAACCCGGGGCCAATGATCCTATGTGTCAGTTCCCTATGAACCTGAAATGATGTTGATGTGGGTTAAGATAATTGGACAACATCTTCTGAAGTGAACCACAAAGCAAGCTGATATTCAAATGATCAAAATTGTAACTTTATAATGAATGAATCCACAAATCATATAGAACCCAAGCTGAACTCAAGTCAATCTTATGATTTTCTGAGTTCTTGAATGCTCCAATCAGTATTGGTCCATCTTTAAATAATTCTTCTTTAATATTAATACATCAATATTTCCATTCATTGAAATGTGGAGAATCATTCTGATTAACAAGTCTTTATCAACTATCATTTATTATTTCTTTGCAGTGCCTAAATAATTTTCAATCTAAACCTCTTGATAAAATCTTTTCTATAACCTTATAGATGATGAAAAAATATTCATAAAAAGGATTCAAACCATATTGAGTACATTTGGAGCTAAATTTAGAGCTCTAATTTTCTTTAGAAGTTGAATTTTGAAAGTTTTATACATGATTACATATGTCCCCTGGTTTTTAGATTTCATGAAGTCTTAAGTTTACCAAAAAGAATTGAATTTCCATCAGAAAAAGTATATCATACAATTTTTATCCAAGACATCTGAATTTTTACCCTCTTCCAAAAAATGACAAGTACACCTGATGGTAGTTGGCCTCCGTAATAATCCCCTTTAAAAAAAATTTTGACTTGAATATTTTCAAAGATCATTTTTGCGCAGTCACTGTGCATTTTGCACAGTGACTGTGCATTGAACATGTGTCATAGTTGAATTTTTTTTTAAAAAAAGTTGAGTCAAAAGTTGTGCCATAGTTTCCAAAGACCAACTCCCATCGGTCTCTTTTTTGCTTTTTTTGTGGTGCTTGGTGTACGCTTGTTACATTATTGTGACATTTGAATTTTTACGCTGCTGTACGCCCGTACACCAGAGTACAAATTCATATTTCACAGTGATTTACAGGTGTGTGAAAGGTTGTAAAGGTGGTTTTTGCTGTTTTGACCAAAAAATGGTTAAAATGGGACACCTTTGTTGCAAATCCAAATGATTGTTTGCTGGAAAGTTTGGTCTGAGCCAAAAAGTGTAAAAATGGGGGTAGGTAAAGACCCAATTCTTCAGATTTTAAAATTCCTTCAAAATGTGGGACCAACTACAATGAATTGCAGCACCTCAAAAACAGAAGATTGTGAATTCATTCCATTCAAAAAAGGGGATGTAGATTTTTACAAACTAATTCTTACAATGTAGGTACATTGTAAACACAACACATTGCAAAATCCAATTTCTTCCCCTCATTATCCAGAATTACAAATCCGCGTAGAAATTCAGGGGCCGCAAAAAAGACCGCGCAAAAATTAATTTGTAAATTTGCATTTGCATCTCCTCAATATAGATAATCATAATTAGTTTATTGCAATGCACCGGCATTGCAACAAACCCAATTGTAAAATTGCTCAGATGGGCAAAAAACATCACATTTACAACTTATCTTCTCACAACTCACGAGCATTGTAAAAAATCAGTTTGTAAAAATACATATTCCCCCTTCCATGGGTATCTTTGCAATGCGTTTTAAAAAAAAAGCTCCCAGCCTGGAAAAAAAACAGCACAAAGGAAGACACCACACTCTGGAGGGACAAGAGAGAGCAAAAAAATGGGAAGAGAGAGGGAAAGTGAGAGAAAAAAAACCAGAGCCCCCTACACTAATCCCCTTGCCGAGAGGCGCACCCCAACTAACGCAGTAGCCCCAGTGGACTTCCCACCTAAACTTGTCCTACCCCCATCTTTCATTGCTGCTGACCTTTCTTTTTTTTCTTTTGCCGCATGCGCTATATTTTTCTTTTCTTTCAAGTCATATTCTTCCTCCTGAGCCTTCCAAATTTTACTCCAGTTTTCCACTGCGCAAGCCTCAATGCGGTCCCACTTGGCATCAGTCAAGGGTGCAGGTCCAGGTTCCTTGTGCGGTTTCTTTTTTGGTCGGCCACGCTTTATTCCGGTCAACGGCGCAGGTCCGGGTTCCTTGTCCAGGTTCTTTTTTGGTTGGCCACGCTTTATTCCGGTCAACGGCACAGGTCCAGGTTCCTTGTCCGGGTTCTTTTTTGGTCGGCCACGCTTTTTTCCGACGGGTTTTGACGTGGGCTCCTCCAAATTCTGTCCCGGTTGATGAGTCGTAACGTTAGGACCAGAAGTCGTAACATCAGGACCAGATTTACTGAACAAAAGATTTGAAGGCTGAGTATTTGTTTTGCAGGGGGGGGGGAGGATTTGTGGAACCAGGAGGCGCCTTCCGAGGGTGCCCTCGTTGGGAGTGACTGTTGTTCAGATGTAGGCAAATTTTGATTGGTCCCCAAGGGGGAGAGGTGGTGAGTAAATTGTCTCCTGGAGGCACATGAAATGATGAACCATCTTCAGATTCCCCCCCACTCTCTTCAGAAAAATCGTTATTGGAATCGGAATCATTGTCGCTCAAACGGTTGGAGCCTTGGTGAGATGATTGGGCTGAGATTCTGTTGTTGTCAAGCTGGGCCTCAATCATTGGTGGCTTGGAATTTGTTGGGGGATTTGATTTGTCGGTGGACAACACACCCTCGTAAGATATGCTGAGGAGGTTCTTCATGTGTTTAAAGGGGAGGCCTGAAGATATTGTGGGGTTGTCTTGGCAAATTATTTCAATGCTTGCGTCAACAAAGGCTGCCTTGTCTTGGGTCCACGTTCGAGAATAGATTAGCCAGGATGTGTTTGGATGAGCCCCGCTGATAGTACCAGGGACCAAGTCAACCATCTGAGCATAGCCGCCATTTTCCATATTGTTATGAAGCCACACCCCAGTGACACCTCGGACGGTGCGCAACACCTTACCCCAGTAGTGATCATGGCCCCAATATCCACGCGAAATGAGAGTGTAGACTTCCCCGAGTATCTTCAGCTTGAACGGTGTGGTGTTCCAAACATGACACAAATTTTCAATTTTTTATTCTATCTATTTTTCTCTTATGTCTTCTCTATTTCTTTCCTCTTTCTCATTTTTTCTCTTATATCCACTCAGATATCCTCCAATATTATTGAAGAATCAGAATCTAAGGCAAAATTCACTCTAGAACACAACTCACGGATTTATCACCACTCGACCGGATCAGGAAGTATCAACAAATCAACATGCTCCGTCACCTAAGCCTTAATCCCTACTACGGTCACCAAAATACAAAACCCTCAAAACCCCATAGATTGTTCCAGCAAAACATTCTTCAGGCCATTTGATCCTAGGGAACAACTCACGGAATTTCTCTTACATGCCTGGATCAATAGTTATGGCCAATATTAGTTCCTAGACCCGAGTTTATTCCAGTTATTCATAGTTACACGGCGCTTTCACAAGGCTATCACACAAAAAACCCACCCACAACTCAACCACTAGGCCCAGGTAACCACTTTTCTAGGATGTTACACCCAACTTAGGCCCACATTCTCCATGGAAAGTTCCATCAGGTTCAGAACCACAAGTCACACACATTTCACTTGTTCTATTGTTCCATTTGTTTCCATCAACCACAACTCAGCCCTGATTAGTCATCATTTGTTGTTCCACTGTGTTCCATGACCATTGTTCCAACCACAAGTTGACCACCCCCCATTTGTCAGGATTTTGATATAAAAGAGGCTCTCCTCTAGCTGTTTTCCCCCTCCTCACCAGATTCTGGGATCACATCACATTACACACCATCCACAGATACCTTTCACTATCCCCTATAGTCTAATACACTGGTCACTCCTCATTATAAGTCACTCAATATTGAGGTTTTAGTCAATCAACATCAGCATCAACAACATCATCATCAGCATCACATATCTATTCATACACACTCAACACATCCTTAGTCATCAACACTTGCTATCCCAACTGAAGTATCTTGGATACACTTACTATCACTTGAATTAAAGCCTGCCAATCATAGATTGGGGGGTCTTGTTTTAGTGTCTAGTATAGGAACGGCAGAGTCATCCTCAAATCATCCCGTTCCGCACTCAGCAAAAGGTCTTCACTGACGCTTTTGAGCTTTACAAGGGAGTCCCCAACGTGATAGGATCCAGTTGTCATAGCAAGGTTAAAAGTTATCAATTCATAGTATAATCACCTAGTTATAACCAAACAAACAGAAGTATTAGTTACTAATAGGAGTACTAACAAACTTTGAACAAGTGACACACCACAGTTTATCTTAACCACCTTCTGTTATCTTATATATTATTAGCTAACAGGTATATCTAGTAGTACTCCTTACCTAAACCACCATCCCTCCACAAAAGCAACTACCAATATAGACCACGAGGCGAGGTTACCGAAATTAGACTAGCGTATTGAGAAGGACAAGAAGATCTGAATATTGCGACTAGAATCGAAAAAAGGAACCCGAACTTTAGGAGTTTGAGGATTTGCAGAATAACGCGAGTGGACGTCAATTATTGAAGAATACAGTCAGAACCCCAACCTTGCCCTGGATCAAAGTACCAGAGACCAACCATAAACCAATTCACCCAAGGGACTACTACTAAGAACGTATCAACAAAACTAATCAATAACAAGGAACAGAAATCAGTTACAATAAACAATGGCACCGTATCCACAAGACAAAGATTTGGAAAATATCCTACCATTAACGAACCCTTCTGGATCGGGCGGAATATTTCCGGGCAGTTTAAACATGAATATTGATCCACCTAGCACTGGCATTGGCGCTGGACACGTTCCTACACCTCCACCGCCACCCCCAGTTTCGACCTATTGCACGGGAAAACCTAGAATAAATCTTCGGACGTCCCCAGCTTATCAGAAACAAAAGGCAAGAGAGCAAGAAGAAAGGAATAACCAAAAAGATGAAATTCCGACCCACTCAGGCGAGGAACAACACCACCAACAAGAACAATACCAACAACAGCAACATAATAAACCAGCAACTGGCACTTACGGATTACGACCTGACAATTTTGAGGATTTCAGACCACGGCCAGCAGTTATAATCAAGGAACCAGACCTCAAGTACGAAGGCGATAACTTCAAAGAATTCCTAGACCGGTTTGAGTTGGCTGCTGAGATATATGGCGCAGGAGATTTCGACAAAGCTCGTCAAGTATGCAGATTTGTGAAAGGCGAAGACTTGAAGAAGGAACTAGAATCGATGGAAGGATACGACGACAGGGATTGGAAGACTCTACGCAAGAGCATGCTTGATGTATGGGGAGGCTCGCCTCTGAAGATTCGTTACACCATCCAGGACCTATATGACTTAATCAAGCTCTGTCAAGACAAAGGAGGGATCAAGGACATCAAGGACTTTAGGATCTACCAGTCAAAATTTATGATGATCACCAAATACCTGGTCCGAAACGAACACATACCCGCCAAGACCAGTGTATCACACTTATTTTTCCTGGCATTCCCACGAGAATATCAAGTCAGCATCAACCGAGAACTAGTCAAAAGCGATTTAATTCCTACTGGAAAAGATGGATACAACAAACCACCCATTCTAGAGGACGTTATGGAAGTAGCGGAGGACGAAGTTCGAGCCCGATCTATAAACGCTTTTGAAGCTGGATCCAACTTTGCTGCAGCAAACAAAGAAATGCAGAAGAACTTGGACTTGAAGAAAGGAGATGGAAAGAAACGAGAAAAGATGTTGGAAGAATATCCCAAGGAACCAGTTCAATCACAAATCGAAAGTATGGCCAAAGCCATTGAAGCACTTGCCAGTAAACTCAATGCCCCAGCCAAAGCAGAATATTCACGCGGAAATGAAGCACCATCAGGACGCCTCTATGAACCACGACCCTGCTCTTACTGTCATCGTGAAGGTCATAATTCAGCATATTGTCATGAAGCTCAGAAGGATGAACGAGAAGGATTAGTGAAAAGAGATGGAAAGTTCTTCAACCTACCTAGTGGCGAGCGAATTCCCTGGGACCCTTCAAGACCTATCAGATCTGTAGTAGCAACTGAATCAGCAAAACCAAAAGCAAAAATCAATACAGTATATGCAACAGACAATTCAGCAGTATTTCAGGTCAACAGGAACAATGAAGAACCTTCGGATGTTCAAGCAGCAATGCAGCACATAGTTTGGGACCCACCAAAGCTAGGATCCGAGGAAGCTCTCAAAAAGCAGTCTGCCAGAGAAGAAGAAGCCTTGAAACAACACAAGCAGTTCCGGATGGAAGCAAACGCAGCCACCACACGAGCAGAAGAAATGCGAGGGCGACGAAAGGTCCAACACGAAGAAACTGCAATGGACATAGATCGTGAGGAACCATCCGAGGAAGTGATTGCGGAAGTACCTGCGACTAGGAGGACTCCTGGGAGAATTCTAGAAGCACCACAAACCAAGAAAGACAAACCATCAGCTGAGGCAGCTTTGTTAGCAGAATTAGACAATATGAAGATGCCAACCACTTTTTCCCAGCTCACCGCTATATCACCAACCTACGTGGAGGAGCTCATCAAGAAACTTCAAACCAGAATTCCCGGACCACAGGCTTCAAAACTATCCTACATCAAAGAGGTCGGAGCTAAAACCCATAAAGTAGCAGGAGCAATGATCAAACAGGAAGATGAAGAGGAGAAAGACTTTAACTGTTTTTACAGCTGCGCTCTTGGTTACATCGAAACACGGATTAAGGACGAAAGGGTACCCTTCATGATTGATTCGGGGTCAATGGTCAATGTCATACCAGCCAAACTAGCAATCGATCTGGGATTGGAAGTAGTAGAAGTGGACATTCCCATGAGAGGAGTTGGGGGAGAGCGATGCGACATAAACGGAGTAGTTGAAAACTGTGATCTTACAATTGGGCGATTTACGGGACCAGTACACCTCTTTGTGGCACCTCGGGCTCAAGAATGCATTTTGGGACGGCCATTCTTATTTGATTACGACTGTACTTTGGACTACCCGGGAGATGGCGAATATCTGCAATTTCAGGGCAATGTTGGACGAAGAATCACAGTTCCGATTGCCAGAGTAGGAAAGGGAACAGGGTGGAATCAGTTTAGACACCTAAATGGGAACTCAGCTAACATCTCAACCAAACAGCATTTTTTATAAATTCAGGCGTTCTGACCAAGGAATTGCGAGTGGACCCAGTAACAACCGCCAATTCTAGAATGCCTGAAGACGGAAAGATCTGGGTAATCAAAATATTAGCTTTTATGAGTTGGATCTATTTAGTTTCCCTTAGAATCTTTTTTATCTCCTCTATTTACTCACTTTCCATTTCAGAAGGCATCTTATCAACAACCTACCAATATACACAGGAAAAGATCAAAAACAGAGCAAAGTTTGTAAAAACCAAAAATAGGACCTTTCAGCTCATATCCAACAAATTTAGCAGTTGGACAGCAGGCACTTTCCATCGGGATAAAGATATCATGATAAGCAACTTACTCGCAAAAGGACTAGGGGCAAGGATTCAGGACGACCTTTGTAAGAACTGGAAAGAAGATAACCTGTGGTGTATGACCAAATACAAGCCAGTAGGGAAGAAGGTCAGACCCGTAAATCAAGAAATGCCTCAGTCTATCAATCCACCTTTTCAAAGACCACCCCTCTCTAGAGATCCGTATCAGACACCACTCACCCCTCATCCACCAGAATTTAAGCCAACCTGGAAAGTAACGGAGGAGCGGTTGGGCGTTATCAGTTTTGGACCGGACGGATGGTTAAGCGCAGAAGAACTCAAGTTATTCCAACATCTTATAGTACTCAGGCAGGGAGCGTTAGCGTTCTGTCCCGCGGAACGAGGCTTACTCAAACATTCTTATGGACTACCTTACGTCATTCCGGTCATTGAGCATGAGCCATGGCAAAAGAAACCAATCCCAATACCCGCAGCTATCAAAGACGAATACGTAGAGTTAGTGAGGGAAAGGATAAGAACCAAGTTATACAAACAGTCAACCTCAAGTTATTCAAGCCCAGTCTTTTGTGTCAAAAAGCATGATGGGAAGCTCCGGATAGTTCACGACCTTCAAGAAATGAATAGGGTGACAATTCGGGATGCTGGACTACCACCTGCAACAGAAGAATTCATCGAAGCATTTGCTGGACGTGCGTGCTATGGACTAGGCGACATCATGGGAGGATATGACGAAAGGGAATTAGCGGAGGAATCTCGACCTTTGACAACCTTTGACACACCGTTGGGAAGATTTCAACTCACGCGATTACCTCAAGAAGCAACTAACTCGGTAGCAGTCTATCAAGCACAGATGATGTGGATCCTGCAGGAAGAAATACCAGAGTATGTAGGCGTATTCATAGACGATGGAGGAATCAAAGGACCAAGGACGACTTACGACGGCGAGGTACTGAAGGAGAATCCGGGGATTAGACGGTTTATATGGGAGTATGCGATTACTTTGGAAAGGGTACTATTCAGGATTGAAGAGGCCGGGCTCACGATATCAGGCAAGAAATTTGCGTGTTGCGTCCCAGCTTTGGATATTGTAGGTCACGTGGTCTCAAAGGAAGGGCGACGGGTATCCAGGCAGAAGAAAAACAAAATCATAACCTGGCCAACTCCTGAAAATGTCACGGAACTCAGAGGATTTCTAGGATTAGTCACTTACGTGCGAATATTTATAGAGAATCTATCAGAAAAAGCAGCACCTCTCAGGCAACTTACCAGGAAGGAAGCAGAATGGATATGGAGTGGCGACTGCAATGAAGCATTCAATCGACTGAAGCAAATAATTGGAGAAGATATTGTTCTGAAGAGTATTGACTATTCACCTGAGGCCGGGATCATTCGACTAGCGGTGGACTCAAGTTTTATAGCTGCAGGAGCAGTCCTATCTCAGCAAGAATTAGACACAGGGTTGGATCGACCAGTTCTCTATGAATCAATAGTCTTTTCACCAGTGGAATCAAGGTACTCTCAACCGAAATTAGAACTATGCGGCGTAGCTAGGATTTTGAAGAAACTTCAGACGTACCTGTGGGGCCAGCATTTCGAACTCCAAGTGGACGCCAAGTCTTTAATTCAAATGATCAACTCTCCCTCACTTCCAAACGCCCCTATGACCAGATGGGTGGCTTTCATTCAGCTTTTTTCATTTGACATAGTACATAAGCCAGGAAAAACCTTCACATTACCGGATGCACTCTCCAGAAGACCAATTTCTAGCGAGGAAGAAGAATTCTATGAAGATCAGCCTGACTTTGATGAAGAAGAACCACTTATAAAGCCATGCTACCTGTTTCGGATCTGCTCAATTCAAACCCAATTAGAGACAAAGGAGTGGGAGGAACCTGGATATTGGCGGCAACTACGACACTATTTGGAAACTCTTGAGCAACCACCGGAGATGGACAAAGAAGATTTTGCAAAATTAAGAAGAAACTCAGCCAAATACTACAGCAGCGAAGGAAGGCTCATGAGGAAGCATTCACCAGCCCCGCAAATAGTTATATCTAAAGATACTTATCAAGAAAAACTCCTCCGGAAGGTCCATGAAGAGTTAGGCCATCGAGGAGTGGAAGAAACGTATCAGCGGCTAGTAACACGGTTTTGGTGGCCTAGTCTGAAGAAGAAGGTAAAATTATGGGTTAAAAGTTGTGCAGCTTGCCAGAAAAGGGATCCACTAGTACCAAGGGAAATTCGAAATCCGACTGGTAGCAGTAATCTTTTTGGACGAGTTGCGCTGGATGCATGTCACATCAAAGCAGGACAGTATAAGTATCTGATAGTAGCACGGGACGACTTATCCGGATGGGTAGAAGCAGCTCCATTGGTCAAACTCACGGCAAGCAATGTGGCCAAGTTCCTTTTGGAATACTGGGTCTATCGGTACGGCTCCATCAAGACAGTCACGACGGATAACGGATCGGAGTTCAAGGAAGATTTTGAAGAGGCAGTGCAGAAGATTGGGGCGAAACTAATCCAGACTACGGCATATTACCCCGAGGCAAATGGAATGGTGGAAAGAGGACACAAACCTATAAAAGATACTTTAGTCAAAATGTGTGGAGGATCTGGGGGAAAATGGAGGGAGTACTTACCCTTGGTTTTATTCTCAGACAGAATTTCTACAAAAAGGACCACTGGATTTACGCCCTACGAAATCATCTTTGGCCAACTACCTGTGTTGCCTGTGGATTTGGAAATGGACACCTACCTGGGAATTGATTGGCTTAGTATCAGCACTACAGAAGGATTACTGGAAGCCCGGACAAAGCAGCTGGAAAGGCGGGACGAAGTCATAAAAGAAGCTCACGATAAGTTAATGCAGGCACGTGAAACCTCAGTACGTTATTGGGACCGAAAAATGGCAGCAAGATTACGAGAACCGTTGGATCCTGGTGAACTAGTTCTAGTCTACAACAAAAGTCTAGAGGATCAGTGGGGAAAACTTTTTGCAAACAGGTGGAACGGACCATTCAAAGTGAAAGAACAGCTTCCTAAAGGATCATACCTGCTAGAAGAATTGGACGGGACGGAACTGAAACGGACTTATGCAGCCTCCCACATCAAGAGATTCTTTCCACGTGGACGTAAACTAGATGATATACAGCAAGAAGAGCTAGATGCAGAAGAAGAAGGCTCAGAAGAACAATCAGACCAGCAGGAAGAAGATGAAGAAGACGCTATGGATCAGTCGGAATAAACCTACCTCCTGGATACGAGACTAAACTGTTCACACTCAAAGTCACCAACAGTTATCAACTGCCACTAACCCAGATGTGGCCAAAACTTCTTCAATTTTTTCATCAGTTCCTACATCAGAAAATATATAAAGAAGAAAAACAATGGAAAAATAAAGAAGTTGGGGGAGGAGTCTTACCCCTTCTTTTGGATAAAAGAAGTCATAAAAATACTTAAAAATGAATAAAAGCTCAAACAAGATTCATCTAACTCACATCATTTTTCTTGAAGATTTTTTCTCCTTCCCATTCAGTTGGCAGCTTCAGCCCTCAAGACTTATAAAAATTAAACTCACTGTTGGCATTTCTCACTCAGGGACATGGCAAGGTTAGGGACAACCTCATTTAAGTTGGGGGAGGGGTATTGTTAGATTTATTTCAAATTATAAAAAAAAAAAAAAAAAAAAAAAAAAAAAAAAAAAAGAAGAACTAATAAAAATAGAGTACTAAAAAACTACGATACAAGATTTTTTATTTTTTTCCAAAGGTTTTCTTCGTTTTTTTTCAGTTTTTTTTCTTATCACATTCAATTTTTTTGGTTTTTTTTTCGGATTTTCACCCCGGGAGCTCATAACTCGTGGTATTCAGACCAATTGGCGGCCTAGGAAAAGAACAAACGAGGCTATCAGTACACCACAAGGAGCAGGGAAGAAAGAAAAAATGAAAAGAGAAAAACTCACCGCAGTCTATTGGCGGCGCATAACTCGATCAAGCGAGTGATAGCGGCGGGTGATGAACTTGAAGGTTTGCACGCGGTCGGCGCACTCGGCTCCGTCGCGAGGAGGGAATCGGGTGTAGTTCGACACCATGGCGGACATGGCGGATTGGTAGAGATCGGTAAGGTGTTGAGGACCGAAGGCGAAGCGATCGAATCGGGCCGGCTCATGATCACGACGAAGAAGCGCGTGGATTTGATCGTCGTCGAGCCGATGGTAATCTTCGGGATCGAAAAATCCAGGAGGATTGGGTGTCGCGGGGCGAGAGAAGGTAGTGAAGGGATAGGTGGTCGAGACCGGGTCGCCTTGATCGTTGGTCAGTAACGGCTCGGATTGGGTGTCCGCGGGGTCGGAATCGGTGTCGATCGGGTCCGTAGTCGGGGCGCGAGGCTCAGAGGCAGGACGAGGAACCGGGGGCGCCGCCGTGTTATAAAAGTGGTCGACAATAAGGTCCTAACGCTCGGGAAACAGAAGGAGATCAGATTCATTAGCCCGCTAGAAGAAAAGGGACGGAGCTTACATGCGCTTCGTTAAACACGCGGGTAGCCTCAGCGATACGAGCTGGGTCCCCTACAAGACGGCCACGATTCGCGGAGACAGAGGACATCTGGACAAAAACGGAACGAGGTCAGCAACATGAGAGCAAGGAAGATAAAAAAAAAAAAAAAAAAAAAAAAAAAAAAAAAAAAAAAAAAAAAAAAAAAAAAAAGAGAGCGCAATTACCTGAGCATCCTCGGACGCATTGGTAGCACCTGGGCCATTATGGTGAAGGTGCTCGGGGAGGCTCTCGAGACCAGGAGGGACTGGGCCCCTGGGATAGGCTGGGAACGCCGGGGGGATGGAGCAAGACTCCACGAACGTTGGGTACGGATCGTACACTGGAGGGGTGATGCGATGCGCCGGATGCCCGAGGATGGCCCGATTGGAGCGGAGCGCCTGTGAAGCCCGTCAGATCAGTAACAACGAAGGGTATAGATGAAAAGAAAAGAAAACTTACCGAGGTCTCCGGTTCGACGTGAGTGGGACGAAATACTGGGAGAGGACGTTCGACGACGGGTCGGCGAATAATAGAGCCGTGCTGATCGACAATGGCTATGCCATTTCGGAAGAGGACTCCATTGGAGTCAAAATAAATATCCTCGAAAGGAGGAGGAACTGTAGTAGGAGCTCGAACGGAGGCGGGATAAGCATCAGAAGAAGGGAGCATAGCTAAGGAAGAACGGTTTCGGCGGCGATAAGCTCGGCTAATGGTGGATCGGTAGGGGTATGGAGCAGGTTTGTAAGAGGCTTTAGCTGTGCGGATGACAGTCATACGACGTGTGGTAGATCGCTGGGGAAGGAAAAACGGAAATCCGACAACACGGCCGGTACTTATACCCGGCGGAAAACGGAGGAGAGGACCAAACAGGGAAGACTGAGTCGAGACAGGGCGTTTGTCGCTGCCGGCTACACCGATGCCCGTACGATTGAGTGGGTCGACCAGGGTAAGACAGATTGGGCCGAGGGCTAGTCGCTGATAGGCGGGTAGTGTCGACCGACCCAGTCGACGCACGGGTGGCAGATTGGCCGGCATGATGGGGCGGCTGTCACCTGGAAGAAAACTCAACACCCATTAGTTGCAAATACCATGTGTGGAAGGAAAAAGGACGAGAAGAAAAAGGAAGAACTTACCAGATCGAAGCTAGTGGCCGGCCGATTGCGTGGATGATGCGATGCGAAGACGGGAGGATTGGATTTTCGGACATCTGGCAGCTGACAGGTCGCTCCAGAGCCGCGAGGTACCCATATCCGAATCGGAGGAGTACGTAAGCCGGGGGTGCGGCGCAGCCGCCCAAGGCTTCTAGAACAACCCGGTCGAACACGTAAGCGGGGGGCGCGCCGCAGCCAGCCGAACACCCCGAACCCATCCGAAACAGACGGGCTGGGCCCGACGCACAACAAAAAGACGGCCCGCCCACACCCAAGGACTGCGGCCCGACCCAACAACAAAGCTACGGAGCCCACTGCGCAAGGCGGACCGAACCCAGACCAACGTCACACGTATACGCGACGTCGACAGCTGCGGATGCTGCGGACTGCGCGCAGCAACCCAAACCCCCGAAAAACACGAAACCCTAAAAATGCTCGAAAAATCAGAAAATCCAAAAATTAAGGTTTGGACGTCAAAAATCACCAAAAGTGCCCCAACATCACAACTTTTAAGTTGGGGGAGGATACTCCACCCCGTGACAGATAAACCTGGTTTATTCTGAAACACCGTCAAGACCTCTGGGTATTAGCATACAAAAAACCCTAACCAAAACTCATTTAAAAGAAGTTGGGGGAGGGACCCCCAAAGCTGTACCGCATGTCATCAAACTAGCTCAGGCGCATAATACTCAGCTTACACGGGAAATTCACTAGGATTCAGGCTTCCACTCAATCAATTTCTGGATCAGTATCAACCTACAAACTCATAAAACCTCCAAAAAACAGGCAGATAAAATCAGAAAAGTCAACAAAACAGCAAGAAACTACGTAAATCATCAAAAACACCCAGAAAATCAGTAAACCACAAAAACATGGACTGCGAGAATTCTTCTTCAACTGTACTACTAGTTTCATCAAGACTCAAGATTTGGCCACACTTAGGACGGATTGTCTGGGGACAGACAATAAGTTGGGGGAGGATGTGGTGTTCCAAACATGACACAAATTTTCAATTTTTTATTCTATCTATTTTTCTCTTATGTCTTCTCTATTTCTTTCCTCTTTCTCATTTTTTCTCTTATATCCACTCAGATATCCTCCAATATTATTGAAGAATCAGAATCTAAGGCAAAATTCACTCTAGAACACAACTCACGGATTTATCACCACTCGACCGGATCAGGAAGTATCAACAAATCAACATGCTCCGTCACCTAAGCCTTAATCCCTACTACGGTCACCAAAATACAAAACCCTCAAAACCCCATAGATTGTTCCAGCAAAACATTCTTCAGGCCATTTGATCCTAGGGAACAACTCACGGAATTTCTCTTACATGCCTGGATCAATAGTTATGGCCAATATTAGTTCCTAGACCCGAGTTTATTCCAGTTATTCATAGTTACACGGCGCTTTCACAAGGCTATCACACAAAAAACCCACCCACAACTCAACCACTAGGCCCAGGTAACCACTTTTCTAGGATGTTACACCCAACTTAGGCCCACATTCTCCATGGAAAGTTCCATCAGGTTCAGAACCACAAGTCACACACATTTCACTTGTTCTATTGTTCCATTTGTTTCCATCAACCACAACTCAGCCCTGATTAGTCATCATTTGTTGTTCCACTGTGTTCCATGACCATTGTTCCAACCACAAGTTGACCACCCCCCATTTGTCAGGATTTTGATATAAAAGAGGCTCTCCTCTAGCTGTTTTCCCCCTCCTCACCAGATTCTGGGATCACATCACATTACACACCATCCACAGATACCTTTCACTATCCCCTATAGTCTAATACACTGGTCACTCCTCATTATAAGTCACTCAATATTGAGGTTTTAGTCAATCAACATCAGCATCAACAACATCATCATCAGCATCACATATCTATTCATACACACTCAACACATCCTTAGTCATCAACACTTGCTATCCCAACTGAAGTATCTTGGATACACTTACTATCACTTGAATTAAAGCCTGCCAATCATAGATTGGGGGGTCTTGTTTTAGTGTCTAGTATAGGAACGGCAGAGTCATCCTCAAATCATCCCGTTCCGCACTCAGCAAAAGGTCTTCACTGACGCTTTTGAGCTTTACAACGGCCATTTGATACGCCCCATGAAGGCTGATTTTGCCTCGTTTCCGATGAGAGGCACGGCGTTGACTTGAAAGTAGAGGTGAGGGGGTGCTCCAGACTGGGGGAAGGAGATGATTGAACGTTCGATTAATCTGCTACTGGAACTGGAAGGAAAGTGTGGTTTCTTGCTTTTCGATTTCTTATTTTTCCGGAGAGCCTTGCAGCCTTTGCATTGTAGACAGGACCCTCCATCAAGGCCCGCAGATGCCCATTTGGCAATTAAGGAGGCAACATTGGACCCAGCAATACCGTTACGTTCAAACATCAATTTGGTTACCTGGAGGACAAACAACGTTTTTCCTTCTTGAGGACGTCCAACCTTGTGCGTGTTGTTATTCAGGGGGCACAAGAATTGGAGGGATTCTTGCATGGCAAACAGAGATTGCAGGACAGTGGAGGAATTCTTGCAGGGATCTAAGACCAAAGAGAAAAAGAAATCGCATGATGCAAACTCTCCAGAGACAAATGATAAGGGATGCTTCCTTTGAGCCTTGTTGAAAATTGAGTTGGCGCCGCGAGTCAGGATTGATTTGAGGTATTTGTTCTCCAGGAGCTCGTTTGTTGTCCTGGAGGTAAAGTGAGATACAAGCAAGTGGAAAAGATCGTTGGTCTTTCCCCCAGGGCTTTGGAGCCAGAGTGGACTGTAGACAGCATAGAGAGATTCCATGGCGGAAGCCAACCAACAGCAATTCTTCAAATGATTTTCCTTGGAGGCTGCGTAAGAGATGTATGTGGTATGTACGGCACGGTTGATGTTGGTCGATTTTGGCGGCCTTCCCAGTTTGACTCGCTTAGACGGAGGGTGATCAAGGAGTGCTTCAGTTGTGTCGGGAGGGCGTCCATCGTTCACTGCTGCCCTCTGCCTCTTGGTTGGCTTGACCCACCCAATTGACTGGGCGACATTGTGCTTGTTCTTTGGGACAATCCCATATCAAATCGCAACGCCTTGCATGGCCAGGGAATAGTCCATCTCTAAAGCCTTTACAAAGGCATAGAGCTCGGAGAACCCAGCCATCAGGCTCTTCTTACCCGTACTAAGAAATAAGAACTTTTTTCAGTTTCAGTGCCAAGAAAGTGGGATGTGAGATGCGCGTAGGAAAAAAAGCTCACCTGAACATATAGTACACTCGATGCATGCTCTAGTCCTGAGCATTTGTTGAGCTTGGAAGGCCATCATCGCTGTTTGGTGAGTCCTCGAGCATCTTGCAGCGGCTTGGAAACAGAATGGCTTCTACATCAGCCATTGTCCACCAGTCAAGCCACGCCTTGATCTTGGGGAATTGCCTCTGCATCTTGTCGTGGGTGGGGCCATCCTTCTTGCATGGCTGAAGAAGAGCCAAGCACTTGGTTTCAAAAAGGGCCTGAACAAATGTTGTTTGGTCAGCCAAACACTTACAATGATGTTGTCAGGATAGATGAAAGTAAGAAAACTTACCTGCTCATCAGCCATGATCACAGCTTGGTTGCGCTTGACTCGAGTCACGGATTGTCGGAAGTGCTCCCGGCATCCTTTCAATTTCCTTAGTGCCTCTGCCAGATCTGATTCGCCAAATACGTCCATGTACGCCGAGACAAAACCGCTTTGTTGAGCTTTTGAGAAATCAACAACGCTCCAAGCCATGTTTTTGTGCTTGTGTTGCAGAAGTGACGGAATGAGAAATTGCCGGAAAAGAATGGTGAAGTGGACTGTGTAATAAGTTTCACTGAGCCCTCGGATCCAGCTCAGTTGCACTGGTATCCAACGTCCTATGTCGTCGCAATAAATTGACGTAGTGAGAAGGTATCTGGTCGCAAAGAATCAATATGTCACGTCCAAGATTAAGCCTCCTGAGTAAACATTATTTCCGTCTTCGCCGCGATTGAGAAGGCGCTCAGACATCCATTTAGTCTGGAAAGTTATATTCTCTTGCCCCCTCTTGCAGGCCATCGAGATGACCTCCATCACGGCCAGCAAAGCTGGCTCGGATGGCCGCATCCGAGTTAATATCGGATGCGGCCATCCGATTCAAAATCGGGTGCCGTGCCACCGAGTGAATCGCTGACCGATTCAAACTCAGTGGCCCGGGTGTTTGGCCACCGAGTTTGAATCGGTTGACAATTTACTCGGTGGCACGGCACCCAAGTTTAAATCGGATGGCTGTATCCGCTATTAACTCGGATGCGGCCATCCGAGCCAGCTTTGCTGGCAGTGCATCCCATTCCTAAAGGTAAAAATTACAATGCATTGTGGTCAGTTTTACAATGTAACAATTATGAGGTTTTACAATGTAACAATTATGAGGCATTGTAAAATTCAACATTGTAAATTGTTTTACAAAAGAATGTGCGGAGGAAGAAAAAAACAGAAAAGACTCAACTGTTGCCATTGGAACAAATCGTTCATGAAGCTGTCCCCGCCATCTCCACGCTTCGAACCACCCTTAATCTTATCCAGAATTGCACGACGGTGATGGCGAAGCCGGTCCCCATTTCCAAGGGATTCATGGATGTTGACCACACTGTTGCTTGGCTCTCCAGGGCCAGTGGCAGTGCCGATCTAAATTGAGAGAGAGATCAAAGGATGAGTGAAACAGCTTTGCAAGCAAAAAAGAATGATGCTACAGAAGAGGCAGCTTGCTTCCCAAGTGAGAAAGAAAAGCCAAAAACATTTTTTTCTTACCTTGAGCTGCAGCGCGCTAGCCTTGGGGTTGTTCTTGACTGCATCGGCCAAATCTTGCATGGAGAGGGGGTCCGGTTTTTTTGAGGATGGCCATTGGTGATTATGTACTCCGCGGTGTCGGAGAAAACCCCAGCCTGACTTCCGATGACAATTGAATCGAGTGTGTGTATTGAAACACCTCTGCCAGTAAACCTTGCCAGGGCATTGTCTTGCAAGCCCTTTGCATTGTGGGTTCCTATTTTCATAAGGCCTAAATGTCAGTTTTTCTGGTGACACTTCTCCAACATAATAACAAGAATGAGAGGAACTCACCTGCTGAGAAGCTCATCAATCTTTCCAGGGGCAGTTGGGGGAGGGCCAGCGTAGTCGCATCCATCCTGATTGCAAAGTAAGACCCCAAGGCAATACATCCAAACAACTTTCCATTCCAAGGTGACCAACCTGGCGCCGTTGCTACAAGTTTTGGAGAAGCCGACCGCACCAAAATTGGTGATACTTGTGCCAGAAGGGCGGACAAAGGTGGTCAATCCGTTGGGATAAAGGGGATAACCCTGCCGGTCCAACACGCAGCCGTGGTCGATGAAGGTTTTGAACCCTTCATCCATTGCGTGGGGGTACTGCTAGTTTTCGGGGGCTTCACGATTGGCAGCTGGGTTTGATGATTGGGTCAAATTGCTAGGGGTATCTGTTTTTTTGTTGGAGGTATCTCTGGAGGTATTTGAGGTATGTTGGCTTACGGCAGATGATGAGGTGGTGGAGGGGGTGACAGAAGACGGAGTTGGAGAGTTGCGCGGCAAGTGCGGAGGCAGTGGTGGGACACACAATGCAGGTTTCTTTCTACGGGGCATTATGCGGATGTATGCACTATGCTTAAAGCTTGATAAGCTTATTCCACGTATATCAGCTGCTTATCAGGGTATATCCTGGGTATATCAGCATATATAAGCTTAAAGATTATTATGGATATGGATTAGTAGGAATTAGGTTGGGTGGAGTGTTAGCCGGGGTATGTAATCATGTGGTGGGATTGGGCAGAGGTGGGAATGTGCGTTGGGATATCTGGGCTGGTGGGAGAAATGCAAAGGAATGGAAAGAGATCACAGGCACCACTTTGTGGGTGTAGCCCTACCTAGGGCATCAGAGAAATGAGGCATTGTCCATGAGTGTATGTAAATTTAAATGGTTGGTGAGACACAGGCATTTTTACAGGCGTTGTTACGTGCATTGTAACATAGCAGAATGTAAATATGCAAGGGGCAGTCATGGCGGGGGAAATTGCAACTTGTGCTTTACAAGCTGTTAGTTTACAATGTGGGGTAGGTACATCACAAATTGCAAACCTCCTCATATTTTTGATTATGATCATTTTTACAATGTTCCCTCTTTACAATGTGGGGGCATCGTAAAACACAATTTTTAAAAATCATTCACCCCTTCAAAAAAGCACATTATATTTAAGTTTTTTTTGCCTCAAAAAAGTATAAAAAAAAATACTTCTTTGAAATAAAACAATCAAGAAGAAAGTAAATTTTCAAAAGAATGATGAAATCAGAACTTTGGTTGTTTTGGTATCAGTTCAGGTTTGCATGCTTCAAGTTTTCCACTTGAGTTGGACATAAAATCACATACACATCAAGTTAAGCAACACTTGTTGTGAGATTGTTGGTGACTTCAAACTGAATTTCAGTTGAACATGCAGTTTGAATGTGCATACCTCCAAACACAGTTCAAACCAAGAGAGGGTAATGAGTTATGCAATGGCACCCGTCAACGGGTGCCATGAAATCTCCCCTGGTGTAGGTTAGTTTCATAGAGGCTGACACTGCCAGTACCAGTGATCTGTGGTGGGGGAGAAATGTCTGGTCTCCAGTTGTACTGGGTGTTTTATTGCCTATGTAAGTTGCCAATGTCTTGCAGTGTTGACGGGTTGAAGTAACGGTATTGGGATATGAAGAATGGTCAGTTTGGGTTGGCGCGGCGTAGCCGCGCAGTTCCCTAGTGTAATAACAATAATGGTATGAGTGTACTGGCCCCAGGGGATAGGCCCTGCACTAAAAAAAGGTTTTGCAGGTGGCACAGGGTGGATCTATCATACTATGTCACCCACAATTGCACAATTCCCAAACTTTCTAGCTGGCTCAGTGTCTCCACCTCTTTCCATTCCTTGTACTATCCATCCCCATATTTTCCACTTGAATCTTCATTGAACTGTTGAAAACTTCTAAAAAAAAACATCAATGTTAATCTAGTCAATCTAGTCTCAGCTTCTCCCATCAGGAATTACTCACTCAAGCATCTTTTAACCTTATGTAAACAGGCAGCAGTGTAAATCTCTCTCTAGTTTCTTTACTTGTTGTTCTTTATAAGGTCTTTCCTCTCAATTCCTCCTCTTCTTTGTGCTTCAACTTTGTTGATTTTCTTATGTTAAGCATCTTTCTTTTATTGTTTTTTTTTCTGCTTCTCATGTTTCTGATCCCCATAAATAACAAATCTTGAAGTGAATAAAGATAGGAAGTCAGTATTAACTCACTTTCATATACACATCTTGAAGGAATGGATCAATCAATAGGTAATTGTCAAACATAATTTTCCTTCTTTTATTTGCTTGGTTATACTTTTTGAGGCTGAATATGTGAACTAGAAATAAAGTTATTGTTGAGCTTCCATTTTGAGATCACAAGTTCACATGGAAATATATAGTTCTTTCCAATAAGTTTTTCACCCAGTGCAGTGTTAATTTCAAAAAATGGTACTGTCCAAATCCCATGTAACTCACTTTGTTTCTTCTTATGATTCTATTTATAACCTTGATGGATATCATAATCAGTTTCAAATTTTGGGCTGGGAATGCAATTTACCTGTTCTGAGCCACAAACAAATTTATTTTTTGATCTGTCTGCATCAAAAAAGGAATTCCTTTGTAGCACTCTTGCAAAGAAAACATGTGAATCTATCAAGTTCTATCCATATGTGATACAAGTAATTCTGTTGGATTGAGAATGGATTCAACTTGTGAATCCTTCACTTTGTATTAGAGAGTGACTTTTCATTTGACAATACATCACTTCTCTGTAAATTATTCCCACTTGTACGTGATGAAGTACATGACCATGACTTTATGTACGCCTGGACTAAATTTGCCGCAATGTTAGCTAATGCATCGGATGGGCTTGTCTTGTCTCTTATCATGTAAAAAATGTACATGGGGTCAGAATAAGGAGCGTGTCTTCTTCTCTCCTTAATGTAATCAAAAACGCACAAGCTTATGTTAATCTTTTTATTATTAACCTTTGCTACCTCGAAAAGTTTGGGCTACTGCCTTTTCCTTTATGAAAACCAACAAAACACTTTGAGATATTTCTCTTTCGACAACCGGACAGTCCGTATAACAGACTACAGATGGACCGGCCGGGTCCATAGTCATACAGCAATTATTTACGTACATGGACTATCGTGAACTTTAATAGTCCAGGAGCCGATGAGAGACCCGATCTCATTTTCGTAGTAATGGCTGTATGTACAGATCTGGTAAGGTGGGATTCGGGAACGGTGGGGGAGGCGGGGCGTGGCTGTGACTGTTTTTTTTTTTGCTTTTACAATATTGATACAACCTATTTATGTACAAACGAGATACGAAAGAAGAAGGGGTACTTCTCATTCCTAAGATTGAGGATGCTCTTATGCCACTTGTATGGAGTGTATCCCGATCTCAATGTGCTGCTGCACGACATCTGGGTCGGCTTCTCACCAGATGCTGGCGACTGGCGAGTTCCTGAACTGTTCATTGATCACATCTTGTACGCGCACCACACCTTGCTATTTTGATTTCTTCCAATTCTATCATCCTTGAAGCCTGAAGCAAGCAGATTCTTCTTCCGGGGCTCAACCCCTTCCAAAAATTTTAAGTTCATAGTTCAAACCCAGATATGTATGTATCATCTTGTCAAGTACTTGAATTGGAATTGGAATACTTTTCTTGTTCAACTCGTTATAGATTCTGGTTCTGTGAAGAAGAAGGTTGATAGATGGATAGACGATGATGCAAAAGGATGCAAAGTTGGAAATCAAGTTGATATAAATACATGGAGCAATTGTTTGATGGATGGAGAAAAGGTTGTTCTAACGGACAGATTATTGTATCAATTCTCTTTCCCTTGGTTATCACTCAATCCGCACATGCAAGCTCGTGCAAGTTCTCCACGCACTCGCCATACATGCATCCAGTCCAGTCATCTCTGGCATCCATCAAATAGAAACACTCTCTCGACTCTCAACCGGCAACACGGTCATTGAAGGTCTCCGGCACGAAAGACGAGTATGTAAAAACCCAGTCAAGAGAGCCACCATTAACAGCACCGCATTGGTGTAATAAATTCGCGCCCGATTGTTTGTTCTGATCATATATCACATCTATAATTACTCCAACGGAAAATCCGACGATTTACGAGATCCCTCTCAGGAAAGAGTCTAAAGGATATCGAGTCGATTCTAATATAATCTACACCTCACTAGCTACCACAGCACATACATACCACCCAGTACCACGCTTTATCTTTTCACGCCATCCGTTGCGTCTCAGGGGGGAGGAGACGGAGACAAAGAGTTGATATTCGCATCCTGATTAGAGAATCACTAATCAAACCCTAGACGGTCGCAATAAATACTAATAAGCTTGAAAGTGGAGAGAGAGAGGGAGTCATCAGCCATACATAATACAATCTAATTCGTCTTGCTCTCCCCCAGGCTCTCTCTCCTTACTTATTACCTCTTTTGTTTCTCAAGCTCTGCTGTTCTGCGTCAACACCCTCACCTCCATCACCAATCACTTCGGCATCATCAGCACAGAAATCCGCTCCCCACGACAGCTCAAGACCCAAAAAAATCATCGCCAATATCAAATTGACACCAAAACGTTACAGAGAGGAATCAAATATCTGGCATTCTTTGATTCATCAGTCTCTCTCGGCAAACTTTTGCCCACCCAGACTCTCCCTTCCCCCTCTTGCCCCTTCCCGTGCCCAGGAGCAGTCAATCTTCCACATTAATTCCATCCAAACTGAATATCACAAACCTTGTGCAGGCTCATCCCTAGCTTTACCATATAGCCGACGCTCTCTTCTAAACTCAACTCTATCAGATAAAAAAAAAAACACACATAAACATTACAAAAAAACTCACCACGTCTTATCTACAATTTTTGCTTTCCTGTTCCCCCCTTCCACAATAAACCTGTTCATCCGTCCTGACATATAATCATCATTCATTCCTTTTAATTTCGATTCGATATATATACAGCCCAACCCTCCTTTAAACATCATCAGCAGTATACATATTTATTATTATTATTGTTATCTTTTTATATATATATATAATATTCTCCCGCGAAAGAAGATGTTCTATCATTCCTCCCAGAGTCCTAATCATCTTCAACCTAAATCAGCCAAGCAACCAGCCCATCAACAACAGCAGCCAGAAGCAGAACCTACTCGCCACCAACCAGTCAGTTCAGCGCTCCCAAACCCACCCACCCACCCGAACTCTCGACAGCAAGGTGCACCTACGCCGACGTGTGCCAACTGCGGAACTCAGGTAGGCCGGTGCTACATTTTGCTGCATCATCTTTTCCCTCTTTTCTTTCTTGGAGGGCAAAGAAAGTAACACATAGCCCGTATTGAATTGCAGACTACCCCACTATGGCGACGGAACCAATCTGGGGCCACCCTTTGCAACGCGTGTGCCCTGTTCCAGAAGATGAAAGGGCGTCCCAGGCCCATCTCGCTCAAAACCAATGTTATCAAGCCGCGTAACAGGGTTAAGGCCATCGACAGGATTCCGCTTGCCCGTTCCACCTCATTCAACCAGCAAGAACCCGCCAAAACTAAAAAAACTAACAACAGACTCAGCGCCAGTGTTAGTAGCAATAGCAGTAGTTCTTGTAGCACTCCTCTCCGCCCCACTCCCTCCATCTATCAGCAGCTTCACCAGCAACAACAACCCAATCTCATCCAACTAGCAACGTCCCGTCTCAACCACTCCCCACGCCACTCACCAGACCCCCAAGTGTTCGCCAAGAACACTCTTCTCCTCCCTCCCAATCCAAACTATAACAACCATTACTTGAAGCTATCCAAACAATCCTGTCCCGATCCTTTCCCTTCCGCCTCCCCCTCACATAACAATGTGCTCTTGGCGAGCTATCCGCGCCAGGCTGAGTTGAGCCCGCTGGTTAGGTCAGGTCGCAAGAGTCTGCCCGGCGGCCCGGACTGCTCGTCCCTGTGCCCAGACTCTTCTTGCGCTGCTACCCAGCCCAAGCGTCGCAAATATTCCGTCCACCAGAACGAGAACGCGTTCCCCGCCGCCCGCCGCACGCTCTCCGGCTCGCCCGAGCTCAGCCACCCTCATGGTGACTCGGATCTCTCGTATTCCCTCCCCTCCCCTCCCACCCCTCCCCTTCATTCCTCCGCGGATCACCATCACACGGAAGCTTTCCTTCCACTTACATCTCAGAAGGTGAGAAGGATCCCCTTCGAATTATTCCCCACCTCTTCAAAAACTAACTCTTCTCTTCTTTATATTTTTCCTAGCGCGTGACTTCCAGGGAATCCACTTTGGACTCTAGCGCGCACGAGGAAAGCCAGAGGAACGCGACTACCCCGTCACTGGTGGAGCGGTATGGCCAGACGGCGATCACTCTGCCGCCGCTCTCGCAGCTGACGCGACACCTACAGGCCCGGACGCCTTTACAGTCGAGCGGGCGCGAGCCAGGGCCGCCCATGTCATTCGAGGCCAGTGCGCGTCAGGCACGGCTGCACTCGCCGGTGTCGCCGGCGCCCCACTTGCTTGGAATCCCGCGGGGCAGGTCGACTGAGCCGCGGCGGGCGCTGTCGGTGCACTCGTCCGTGTCCGACTCTGACTCCGTCCTCTCGCCCATCCAGCTCGCCACCCCCTACACCTCTTCCCCTCCGGATCCACTCTCACGCCCCCGCTACCCCATCACCCCGCCCATCCTCGCCGCCCTGCCCACCCCGCTGGACTTTCATCATCGGAGAGCCTCGCAGCCCGCCCCTCACCGACAACCTCTTGAGGCCACGCACGCCATATCCCCTCGCGAGTCGCCCGTGCCTCTCGAGGAAGTCTGCCAGCTGAAGCAGCGAATTGCTGAGCTCGAAATCATCAACGGGCGCATGGTCAGTCGTCTCGGCCAGCTCGAGCGTCGTTCCAACACTCCCCCGGTCCCACCTCCATCTCACCCTCTCCATCATCGAGACCAGCAGCAGGATTTGCGCACTTCTCCCCACCTGCAAGTCTCGGCCTCTCATGACGAGGAAGAAGACATGATTGACACCAGTCTCTAAGCTCTCCTTCTCCTACCCATCCCCTCTTTCTTCTTTTTGTTACCGTCGTTCTTCCTTTCGTTTTGTTCTTGGACCGGATCGCATTGGATTTATTGCGCCCTTGCTCATCACTCCTCTGCCCAGTTCTGCTCCTCACACAAAAACCTCATCCCCCCATTTACATACATCCATCCATCCATCCATACATCATACATAATATACACATTCTTATTGCTCTCGTTATTTTGGTTTCTGTGGACGGACTTATCCCCGGAAGAAAGGTCGTCTTGCTGCACATATATCTGGTTCTGATGTTGATGCCATTACCTCTGTCTCGTACGGTTTATTCTGATGTGCATACATGTGTGCATGTATGTCGACAACCATCGGGACGTACTTTTTACCCCCCCCCCTTTTTTTTCTGGTTTCTTTTTGTGAAAGCGCGGTTTGTTGGGTGCGCGAGGAGAGCGGATGACGAATCTGGACCTCTGTTCTTACATACCACCCTCATGTTTTTGGTTTTTGGTTTTGGTTTTGGTTTCGTGATGATGATGTCATATGGCTCCTGTGTGTGCCCTTTATCTTTTGCTGGACTTTGGTGTATCATATTCATCCTCCCATACCATTTTTAATTATTTACTGATAAGAACTGCAACTGCCAACTTGATATAAACCTTGCTTAATTTTTTTGTGTTCATAGTTTCTTTTGGTTATCATTTCAATTCGTCGTTTGAAAACCCCATCTCCCCTTCTTCCTACATTCCAGACTTGTTTCTTTGTTTGATTGTTGATCTATTCCCGTTTTGGCTCATTGATGCTATGATATCACTACTCTATCCCACCTCCCCCTGCCCCCATATTGTCCCAGTTCCATTTTTTAGTTTCATTCACAGATATGTGCATCCACTTTGTTTTTCTTTCTTTGTGGTTTTCTTCAAAAAAAGAAAGATAAAATATGTGCTTCCCTAATATATTTTCTTGCTTTTGTTCTTTGGCATGCTTCTTTCTTTCATGTGTCTAATTTTATTTTATTTCTGCAGGAAGAAGGTGGCAGGTTGATCAGCTACATTCTATATCAGAATACACCATCAAAAATCAAATTTTGCTTGTGTACAAGTGACATCTCAAAGTACAAAGGCCCCTTGTACTCTGCTATCTCACTTTTATACAAGCAAAACATGATTTTTGTGGTGATAGCCCTGTTCATATATACATTTTAAACATGTTTATAACAGACTCAACGCATAAAATGATGAAATTTCCATACCTCAGTATCTAGATGGTTCAGAAGAGTTACCAGAAAATCAAAATTTTGTTAAGAATTCTATGATAACTGCCATAAAATTGGTGTCCAAGTGTAAGTATGAACTAACATCAATAATAATGAAAAAATCATATTTGCAACAATAAGGGGGTTCACAATAAACATTTTTGCTTCTGGTCTCACTTAAAATGCTTCCGGTTGCTTATTTTTATGCTAAAATTGGGCACCTCAGAGATCAAGCAATTCAACTTCAACAACATTACAGGTTGACAACCTGCTTTGATGGCTGGAATAGGAAGCCTCAGAAACAGTTGAATTGATTCATTGCATCCTCTCAATGTGAGGTGTAAAAGATGTTGTGTGTTGTGATTTTAGCGGTTCTGGTGATGCCCATAAAAATTTCCAGCAGATCCTTATTGTGAACCCCCCTAATGTAATTGAGCTCCCTGTTTTTTTCTTTCACGTTGGACTTGAAAAAGCTTTTCATGGGACACATCACTTCCAGAAAGGCTGGCTTTGATGGCCACATCCAAGTTGATATCAGATGTGGCCATCCAAACATTCAAGCTTGGGTGCCATGCCACTGAGTGAATTGCTAACTAATTCAAACTCAGTGGCCTGGAGTTTTTACCACCAAGTTTGAAACAGTTATTGATTGACTTGGTTTCATGGCAGCTAAGCTTGAATTGGATGACTGAATCCAACATTTACTTGTGTGTGGTCATCCAAGCCAGATTTGCTGGCATTGAATGATATAGATAGATATAAATATGTATATCAGGATTATATCAAGCAGAAAATGAATATAATAGATTAGATATATGTAAGTCTAGTATAATTTTTATGACCCCATGAGCATATTATGTTCCCATTTTTTCTTTTGAAAAGAATAAGGGGGGAGGTGGAGGGGAAAGATCAGGTGGAGGGAACAGATCAGAAAATGGAGCTGGCCTTCTTGCAGAGTATTGAGCAAAAAGAAATAATTTATTTATAAGGTCTCAATTCCTCTTGAAGCTTTGGAAATATTGGCAATTGGCCAAGGGAAAGCTGGCCAAAGAAAGTTTATCAGATCCCAACATCAGATAATGCATTTCAGCATCTGTGGCATATAGATAAACCAAATACCCAAGAGACAGAAATGGAGCATCACAGTTCACTAGAATAGTGAATTACGTAGAGATCAATAAACCTAAATGAATGATTCTAAAGAAATTGTGGAATTGAAAGAAAGCTAGGTTGGTAACTTGAGTTTTTAATTTTATTTTCTTAATCATGGTCCAGGTAATCTTGTGGTTTTTGAGCTCCTTTTTGTTTAGCACTTTAGTAAAACCCTTTCACAGCTTTGTCCTAGAAATAATTTTTCCCATGCAACTGGTAGCCAGATGAAGCAGCGTTTTTAAGGATCAGGATTGCTTATCAAAAATGTTTTGAGAATAAGAAAAAAAAAGTGAAAGAAGGGGAAATGAGGAAACTGAGAGAGAAGAGAAAATGATAATTAGGAGCCAGATCAAATTTTGCATGGAAGGATTAGGAAAGGATCTTCCACAACTTCTGCTCCCAGGTAGACTACAACCCATTTAACATCTGAGTGAAATGTGGTTAAAAGGGTGTAGCAGAGAAACCAAAGAAAAACAAGACACAACTATCACAAAATGCTTCTCTTTGAAGCTTTCTAGTGTGATGAAAAAAAATACGTGAAAGGAGTGGTTGATTTCATTTAAATCATTGGGCAAGAGGAGGATCAAGGGGTGCAAAAGTGAGAATTGAATGAATCATGGGAACTTTCTGAGGATGTTTTTCTTTTCCTGTAAATATTTCATTGCTGTTTCTTTTCTTCCTTTTCCTATCTTGTTTTTCTATAATTTCTTTTCTTTTTGTGATTTACAACCATTCCAGTTGTCCCTCCCATTTTCCTTCTATTCCCCAATCTCCTTGCTTCTACTCACTCCCCTTGGTCATCTTTTAACATCAGTTTCTTTAATAGTAAAATGATTCTTTCCTATTCATGCGTGGATCTCTGATGAATGGGTGGGTGGGTGCAAATTCCATGATTCAATTTGTGAGTTCTCATTCAGCTCAAATGATCTGAAAATCAAATAGAAAGTCCTCCAAATGATGAATAATGAGGTCAAGATTGAGAAAAAATAGCATCTCAATGAAAAAGAACAATGGGTGGGAGGCTGAAGACTAAGTGCAAAGGAAAGAAGTATATGCATATGACTTGCTGGAAAAACAAAAGTTGGGTTGCAGGTCAGAACAGCTATGATAAAAGAGTCAAATCAGTCTGAAATATTCTCAAATAGTCAGTGTTCTTGAAAATTTATGTTGTGAATTACATCAAAGGATAGAGATAATAGCTGGGGAACCCTGCTGACGCCTTGAAATATCCCAGAGAGCTCTTCAGTTAATTTTTAGTTTGGTCTCTGGATAGCGGTGTTTCTTGGTGAAGCTGCAAGAGTTGATTTTTGGGCTGGGCTGTGTAAAGTAGTGCTTCTCTGCCAATCTGCAAGAAGAGGCTCAGTCAAATCTGCAATGATGCCGCTAGGAGCCGTGGTGCTACCAAGGCCAGGAATTAGAGCACCTCCACCACGGGATTTTAAACTGGGCTCTAAATTATGTTGAATAGAGACTTCCCGCAGCAGTTTTCCAACCACAAGGGCTGAGGCACGTAGCCAAAGGCTCTATCCAAGGAGCTATATAGTGGGGGGTGACGTTTTTTGGTGATGGGATTCTGGGTGCCGCAGACACGTGTCCACATTTCATGTGTTTTGGACATGTCCCTGGCGGGATTGAGTTGCTAGAGGTGGAGACCCATGCCCACACAAAAGATATAGAACCCTGGATAGGTCCTGCGGTGGGGTATGGTTTTTGGGCTAGGGTAGCTAAATATGAGATAGAGAAAGCTTTTAACTTACACAGTGGAGGTGCTCTTAGTGAGATCCCAGGAAAGCTGAGGATGATTGGCAGAGATGGGATTGGTGTGAGGGTAGAAATCCCCGGTATGTAACCAATAAATGGTATCTTCATGAGCGCCAAGTCAAACTTCCTAAACTCTGCAAAACTATAGTGCTTGCGTTGCAGTCCACTCAGCTTGGACCCTAAACCGGAAGCCGTTGACTGTGTCTCCGTTCCGGTCTCATTCACGGAGCTTTCCAATTGATCAAATTTCGGTAAGCTCAATTGCTTCTTGAGTGTTGAAACATTCAATAAGCCGTCTGTGCTGACCAGGGAGCCACAACTGTTACAACCAGTGACATCATTGTCCAAGCCAGCTGTGATGGCAAAGGTCTCCAAAGTGTGCTTCAGACCGCCAAGCAGCCCATCACTGCTTCCAAGAGCATTGAGTTCAAGGAGAAGGGCAGATGTTGAACTTATGGTTTGGGGGTACATTTTCACCCCGCTGCGGCGCAGTGAAGGGGAGATTGTAGTGAGATGATCAAGGTTGGAAACCTTATAATTGGCTGTCATTGGATGTATTTATTTCTGCGCGTTGTTACCTTGTGTTTCTCTTTCTTTATCCAATTTTCTCAGCTTGTTTTCACAGAGTCTCACTCAGTCCCATTCTCCCTTCCTTTGCCTCAGGTTTGCATCTCCTCTTGGTGTTGCTTGCTTGGTCACGTCTCACCCTCATTTGGTTGATACCAAAAGGTTTGCATCTCCTCTTGGCGGCTCTTGCTTGCTTGATAACGTCTGACCCTCATTTGGTTGATACCAAAAGTTTTGCATCTCCTCTTTTCGGTGCTTGCTTGCTCAATCACGTCTGACCCTCATTTGGTTGATAACAAAAGTCTTAGAGCTCATTAGCAGATTGGGATTGGTCAGCTGGAAATTAAGAACACCAACATCTTAGATTTACCATTCTGTGAAAAGTGGAAGATGAGACTGAGCTGACTTAACGAGTAAAATGATGGCAGAAATGAAGGGGAAGGATGCACACATGATGTAGAACTCAGTTATGAAACAAATCAAGTAATGGGTAAATAAGAGAAGGGGTAAAATGTGTAAAAGAATGACTAATGGCTGAGGTTGGATTGGGAGAAGGGCACAATGGGAAGGGTTAGCTTCAATTTAAATCATGGGGAACATACTGAGGCTCAAATTCATGGACATTCCAAAAGGTCAGTGGCCAACGCCTTGAGCTATTGCTTTCTATCAGTGGGTGTGGCTTTACGCTGAGGGTGGACAATTGGAGATACAGCTCAACAGAGACGGATTCAGATACTGGATGACTTCCCGTCGCCATTTACAGGGCTACAGATGCCATTCTAAATTCTAAATTTGGTCAGATTTTCAAAAAAGGTATGTTGGACTTGATACTCATTGTTGAGATGTTTTGAGAGGTTTTGAGTTTTTGGTCAGAAATCTAGAATAACAGCTATAAATTAAGAATTTAGAATCCTGTAAACTCCAACGGGAAGTCATCCACTGATTGTCATCTTTGAAGAGCTTCAGCAAGAAGAATGAGGCTCCATCCCAACATCTTTGCCGCGGACTCCCTCTTCTTTGTCAATTAATTCCTCCATCCACAGAAGTGAAACAGCTTGGAATGTGGCTTGACCCCAAGCTTTCTTTTTGTAGGCAGTAGTGCGCTAACAGTGAAATCGGCTAGGGAACACTAGATGGGGACTCCCAGAAGCAGAACAAACTCACCTTCACAAAGATGTCCCCATCTTGCTATTTTGTTATGGAGCCGCCATATTGGCCACAGAAAACAGGGACAGGAGAATTGTCAGCATAGACCTCTTATGTGGGCTACGTCAAATAGCTAAAAGCTCTTTATTTGCGCTCAACAGATGATAATCTAGAGTAACACCACACCTCACCTGGAGGGGCTGATAGCTGCTACCTTAAGGCTACCATAGAGTAACAACTCTAACTAATTTAAAACAGAGGAGAGAGTAGAGAAAGAGAGATAGACTTACAGGAATGAGTTCTTGTAAGTCTAACTCCAAGAATAGAAGAAAAAGATAAGAGAAAGAGATAATAGCCCCAGTCACTAATAATATAATAGTAAGCTGGACAGGCGTAGTAATCTGCCCTCTTCCCAATGGAAGAGAGCCTGCTTAAGTATCTGGTACTCACTACAGATACCTTGTAGCTCAATGGAATCCTACACCACGGGCGCACTTGAGCGTCCCCGGGACAATCCTCATCGGATGTCCAGGGGACGCATTGGCCAAGCCACCGTTTACTGCCCAAACTTCGTCCAAAGTCACCTTTTTCAGGGTAGCAAACTGACATCTGGCAGATGCGTCCCAACAGGAGCCATGCTGGACGGTCCATGGGCCGCAAAAAAGAACCGTGCCACCCATGTGCAGTCCTCATCCTGGAGCCTTCTGCCTGAGTTGAGCCCATTTATGCATCCATGGGCTGTCTCAAGCTCCATCTGTGCCACTGGCCAGCCAAGCTATTCATGCAGTTGCACCCCAGCAGGACGCAGGCCCGCCCGTTACCCATCCAGATGCTCAATTCTGCTCACATGACAGTTGTTGTAAGCTTGAAGTATATCATTTTACTCCAGGATTTTTGAACTGTGTTGCATCAAGCATTGTGGCAACCCCCAGAAACAAAACAAAACAACAAAAAACATTCCTTCTAAGGAGCTGTTTGTGGCCAAGCAAAGCGGCTTAAAAGAAAAGAAGATCTATCTGCTGACAAACAAAAAAAGGTAGAAAGGAGTGGTTTTTCTGCCAAGCAACGCAGCTTAAAAGAAAAAAAAGGGGGGGAAAATCACCCAAAAACAAGCACTGGCAGATAGATGATAGACCACGCGGGCATCAACGGGCTCATGGGCAGGCTGGAATAAGACAGAAGATTAAGCAGTCACCAAGCAGGTTAGTTGTTTGATGCAAATATACACCATTCACATCAACAAGCCAAACCATGTGTTCTGGCCAGGTGACCGGCAGGTGAGGAAGGAGATATAGCGGGATTATTCTCCTCAGTACCCCAGATCAATTTCCCTTGTTGATGGTAGGAAGAGCTCTTACCCAGGTTGAACTATTTGATGCCTATGCCCATGCAGACCATGTCACTGCTCTTAGAAAAAAGCTAGCACTGACCCGGGGAATTGTCATTTGTGATGGAGTGGCCAACGCTTCACGGCTGAGAAACGCAAAGGAGAGGCCCTGGCTGAGGTCAATGTGCCCTTGTCTTGCAACTCGGAGGGGAGGCAACAACAAAGCTGTGGTGAATGCGCTCTTGGGTCTTCTCATTTGTGAGCAAGTAGTGCATGATTGACTAGTGGGTGGGGTGAGATGATTTTGATGCTTGTGAGCTCATCTTGGTGGTGTCAGTGGTAGCTTGCGGTTTTTTTTTTGATGGAAATGGGTGTGGATGGTGGTAAGCTTCAACGGAGGTGGCTGAGAAAGTTCACCATGGCTCCTGTTTGATATGTACTCACACAGCCTCCTTGGGAGGAAAACCATCCTGAAAGACTTTCCCATCCGCTCATCTCATCTTGTCCATTCCTGGACAACGTTCATGACCGTTGTTGGCTCATCACAGAAGGATCACCACTCAACAAGTCAAGGCTCATCTGGAACTTGCAGACCTTAACTACACCCAGGATGCCTGAAGCGTCTGGGGGAGCGAGAAGACATTGCAGCTCATTCTATTGTCCCGCCAATGGCATTGTTTCTGGCAAGTCCCCAATACAGCCAGGCAGTGTATCCATGGGACACCAGACCGTTGTTGGTGGTGGATCAAGGGGATGCACTAGCTTGCGGCTGTCTGCAAGACACCACCCCGCCATCCAGGACAGCATTTGGACCAAGCTGTCCTGCGGATATAGCCAATTCTGAGATCAGCGCCTGCGGTGTAAATACACCGCGTGCAAAACCGCTTCACGACTGCGCTACAGTTTGCAAAGTCATGTGACAGCTACAGGTCATGTGACACCTGTAAAAAAACAGGTCATCACATCTGGGACAGGACATTCACATGTCATGCATTTCACTCTTGTGGGGCTGCAAGTCCAGATGGTGCACTGGTGCAGCCAATAAAACTGGCCCATATGATATTACATGTGCATTTGGCAGATTTGGAAAGTCATGATGTTCATCACAACTTTCCTCATCACTCGTCATCACCCCCGCCATTACACAAATATTAATCTGGAGCAATTCAATTGGTGTCATATCAGCAAGGCTGTTGGCACACCTCACAATCCGACTGCTCACCAACCTTCACCAACACTACTTCACCACACACAAAACCTCACACAAGACCTGCTCACCGACTCCGAGCTAGTCTTGGTGAGCAGGACACGCCTTCTCACCAAGACTAGCTTGGTGAGCAGAACACACACTTGCTCACTGAGCTGGTCTTGGTGAATCAAGCTGGTCTCCTCACCACATTAGCTCGGTGAGCCGGTGCAGTACCTGCTCACCGAGTTGACTCGGTGAGCAGGCACACACCTAGTACTCACTGAGTTAGCTTGGTGAGCAGGAACACACCTACTCACCGAGTTAGCTTGGCAAGCAGGTGTGTCCTTGCTCACCAAGTTGGCTTGGCAAGCAGGTGTGTCCCTGCTCACCTGACTTGTGAAGCAGTTGTGACACACCTGCTCACCGAGTTGACTTGGGAAGCAGGTGTGACACACCTGCTCAACGAGTTGACTTGGGAAACACTAGGTGTGACACACCTGCTCACCAAGTTGACTCGGGAAGCAGGTGTGTCACACCTGCTCACTGAGACTAGCAATGAGCAGGCAACTACTCACCAAGATGACTTATATGTTATATATGACATGTGTGGTGTGCTAGCCAAACACCCAAGTCATCTTGAAAAAGATAAAAATGAGCAGTGATGTGCATGATCTTGTATCACATCACTGCTCCCAAAGCCTGTGATACGTTGACAGTAAGTTGTGACAGAGCATGGGTCATCCACAAGATGTGATATGTGCAGCATGACTGTGACAGAGCTGGGTTTTATGTCTGATCTGAGGAGACATGTGATAGGTGTATTATGGTCTATGGATGTCGTTATGTGCAGAGGGAGTCCTGGCCGCAAGGGGTATGCGGGGCTGTGCCATGTCAAGGAACAATCAGCACAAAGGTGGCTTGCATGAATACATGTCATGAAGATGTCACATGTCATGGATGATGGGACGCGCATGTCCGTGTTGATTTGCTGCATGACTGGGCAACCTGAAGCGCAGTCATGAACCGGTTTTGCACGCAGTGATAGATGGCTGATTACGTGACTGTCAGCCTACGTGATGCCAAGAACAAAGTTCTTCTAGCTACACGTGGTGCAAAGATATGAAAAGGTAGTTTCACGCGTGGGTCTCACGGTGAAATGGGGTAAAGTAGAAAAAAAGAGAAAGAAATATAACAAAAAGCAAAAGCTTTTTATCAAAGAGGGGCCTGAGTTACAGGGGTGTTTACGGTGCCCTCTATGAATTAGATCCTGAAATATCAGGGGTACTCTAATTATCTGGTCCTTTGACAAGGAGTACACCCAGAAATGACAAAGAAAGAAGTGCTACGGGGAATTTTACTCACTAATGCTAAAATCCACGCAAAGGGGTCTTCTTCAAGCTTGGCAGGGATCTTGAGGCGTCAAAATTAGTCAAGAATTGATTGGAAAGCTGGGGATTTGTCGTGGTAATTGTTGGTTGAGGTGATGATCCAATATAACAGGTATAACAAGGCTAATGACTAGTGTAAAGGCTGGTTGATTGCGTTGGTATATGCTGGTATGATAAAAGATGATGGGGATTGTCAAAAGTGGGCAAACAAAGCTCTTTAAATATCAATTTTGGGCCACTGTGTGCGTGGTAATTTGCCTCAATTGCAGGTGTGGCCCATTTCAAACCAAACCAGGCCATTGTTACGCTAGTTTGGACCAAAAGGGCAAGCCACAGCTGCTTATGGGTGAATACACAAGGTTATGATGAGTTTGTTGACGCCAAATAACCATGTAGACCAACCTGGTTCAATACTACTGGCTTGGTTTAGTCAACAGTAGCATTGAAGGAGTGGTTACGCCTGAAAAGGGCCACAAATATTGAGACTGGGCCACGCTACAGGTGTTAAACATGTGTAATTAAGGTTTTAAAGGCGGAAACCTTGTTTATATATATGATGCAAGGTTCCTGAAACCTAGTTACATACATGCTGCCTTAGTAACATGTATTTGTGTCGTTCATGCGGGGTTTTTAGTGAATTGGGCCAACTTGTGTAACCAGTGCGCGGGGTTGGAACATTAAACCCCATTTGGGCCTAACTCGGCCATTTCACACAACACCTCAAAATGACGTCCATTTTTGGTCGTTTCCCAGTTGGTATCATAATAGTCAACCAACATGTTACGCACATATGCGGTGCAATCCTATAGGTGGGGGAAATGGGTAAAAGGAGTGAAGGAGTGAGAATTAGGGGGTACCATGAGTGGGATACCCTAGGTTATTTTGCATGTAGATTAAAGTCTGCCATAATATTCTAAGTTTTCTTTAAGGTTTAAGAGTTATGGTAATATTTTGTGTAAAACATGATTTTGACAGGGTATTTCAATGTTTATTCTCATTTTGTATTTATACATAACAAAGCCATAATGCATTACAAAGTGAGAGAAATTCCTACACATGTAATAATGTCTCTAACTTTGGTAATACAATTTATTTTCTAATTTTCAATGTATTTATTATGATTTTATCTTTTCATGTACTCTTTGTTAGATTGTCTCTGAAGAGTAGCAAGCTGACAGTGACATGCGGGACTGTTGTGTGAAATCCATGAAATGGGAGTTCACAGTTCCTCACCTAGATGGCCATCATGACTTCCTGGTCATTGGCCAAGGAGTCCTCCAGCTCTCAGCTGACCATCAAGCCCAAATAATTCACGTCTGTATGGCTGGGAATGCTTCTGGCACATTGGCCAGTAGATGCACAAAATGTTCATTGAGTGGGGAGATGGTGAGACCTCCCTCAATGGGCTGTGCATTATTCCCCTGTTTCTTTGCTCCTTTTTTTTTTTTGGTAGAAGGCTTGTTGGACAAGTTTCTGTTGGCTTTTGATGACCATGGCAGCGCAATATGTATCCTTGAAGCCCTTCCCCTCAGACCGTCATGAAAAACAGATCCATTAGAAACCCTGACCACGGTCATCTTGAATCCCTTGCATAACAAGATCGTGAGGAAGATATTTTGCTCGAGGCCTACATGACAAGCAATTGGGTTTCTTGCAATGCTTTTGAATTGCAAACGAGATGATGAGCAAATGTTTGATGTGTCCAAATGGTTCATCCAAGAAAGTAAACAAAGCCTCCCCCCCTCCGTATCTTTATACAAGTAGGACCGAGTTGAGAAGATGATCGGTATGCGCGACCAAGTGGAAATTATAAAGGTGACAAGATTGTTCACCAAGATTATACGAGGGCCAAGGTGCTACAGTGACCCCGCAATGTAAGCATCTACGTTGTATGCATACCTCGCTGTATGCATACTTTTTTTTGGAACCATTTTTGGTTACCGCAATTTTTTTGTTTTTTAAGCATAATGCATGATGCATAAAAATTCAAGGAAAAAAAATGAAAATATGATTATATAGGACAGTGAAAGCCTGTCAGAGAGTACAAAATAAGGATGATCTCTGGCATTTGTCTCCTCCAGTGATGCAGGAATGTTAAGCCTGCGGACAGATGGCCATGTGCAGGTCATAAAACTAGCTTCCCAGTGGTCTAAAACTAACATTGACTTTTTCTTCCATTATTCTCCAAAATCAAAACACATGTAAGCATAAAATAGCAGGAATACATGTGTTGCTTATATCGGTTAGTCCTACGTAAGCATATGCTTACTTCGATAAGAAGCATACCACAATGTAAGCATAAGAACTATGTCCACCATTGCTATGCTTACATCGCGGGGTCACTGTAGTGATTATTAGACCGGGTCCCCTCCGGTTTCTCTTTCGATTGGTCAGCCTGGTCGAGAGCCAAAACGTGTCTCCTGATGAAGGAAAACAAAGCGTAATGGGCGCCTTCATAGTTCATGTCGCTAAAATTGATGTTTGACAGTCGACCAGAAATTGAAATCAGCTCAAGGCAAGCGGAGCAAGTCAAGGACGGATCAGCAGCAGTGGGACTCAACTACCACCAGTTACAAGCAATAACCAAGCCGTTCGGAGAGGTTCGGTGGGCTTGGACGTGGTGATACCAAAGCGAGGGAAGATAAAGCAAGTCGCCCTGATCCAGCTGCACGCTCATGGATCTAGCAAACCTGAATCTGGGGTGTTTCGCGTAATTGGGCTCTAGCGGATCGACAGGGATCCACGGAACCTGCATCTGTTCTTCCCCCTGCGTTTTCGACACGATCTTCCATGCATGCTCCGATTCGTCCCACAGGTATTGGCTTGATCGGTACTCCGCTTCATGCATACAGTAGCATTCCACCGGCGGGAAGATTGTGAATGTCTTGGAGCCCTCGATCATCATATAAAAATTCTCGTAAGGATCTATGGTTTGCAGGTGGTTGCATATGTTGGTCATTTCGTGTCCGGACACTTTTTTTTGGGAGGGGGTGCAATATCTATCCGCGTGGCTGACCATTGTGAAGTGAAGTCACGCTTCGCTCATCGCCGATCCATAGATTAACGGCGTCAGGTTGATCAGTACCTGAATCGTTCAAAAAATGTAATCAAAAATGATAATCAGGCTGGAGCAGATCGAGGTGTAAACTTTATGCCTTATAATTGGGAGAAGGTTCGTATCATACCTAGGGCTTGACTGGCTAAGGGTACGTGACTGCCCAGATCAGGAAGAAGCGGAAGAAGCTCCTTGGACAAGTTCCCATCTTGGGACTGCAAGTAGACCACATCCCTTGTTCTTCGATCGTGATCCAGACTGATGGACGTCCTCTCAGAAGCGTGTAATTCACCCAAGAAATCGGCCATCTTTATTTTCTCGTCTGCATACATATTTATTTGCCCGATATATCGATTGATTGGCTCCAGAAGAGAAGAAGTTCCCGAAAAGATACATAGTAGAACGCACACGCAGGTTCGACGAAGTATTTTCCATCGACGACAGAATCAGCGCGCCTATATATTGAGCGGAAAGAAAGAGAGTAGTTTTAGCTCCACATGAGAGAGCGCGGATAGAAACTTCAGAGGCTCAACATACCCAGACGGGGTCCTTGCTACGGTGACGAGCTGCTGGCCCATCTGGTGCACCAGATACGAAGCGGACCACTTATCGAGACCTTCCAGATTGTGATACAGCCCATCCTTGGCAGACGACGCCGCGGCACGTTGCAGTTGGGCATAAGCGCGGATGACCAGCGGCCGATTGCTGGCGAGCGAGCGGGAGAGCTCCAGTGCGGTGGGTAGCCGGCCCGCGATTTCTTGGATGTCCGACGCGTTCAGCTCTGTGGAGTGTAAACGAAACCACAATCCCAGTCAGACTCAGACAACCAGCATGACGAAGAGGAAATTGAGGTTCACCTTGGTACTCGTGCACTAGTTCCTGCAGACTCCGCTCGGCTCGGCTGTCTTCTGTCCGGGCCGAGTCCGTCTCGGCAGCCGCCCTGATCCCGGCGTCTGTATTCGGTATCCGCTCGGCTGAACCACTCTGGCTGTTCTGTGCATGAGACTCCATTGATGAAGATCACCCCTGTCTGGGTAAGCTTCGGTGGATAGTCGTATATAAATATTTAGTATGGTTCGTTCTGGTTGGCGGTCCTTCGTGTACTTCTCTTGCACAACCTTTCCGTCATCAATTCACAACCCTTTCCAAACATGAACCAAAAAATTATCGCTTTCTCCCCACATGACACCCATCATAAAACACAAGCCATACTGCTCCATCACACCTTGCATGAAAGCACAAACCATTGGCAGTACATAGATTATGTACTTTTTAAAAAAAAAAAATCTATCAATGATTCGGCTCTCATTCTCTCCAGGGATATTCCATCCACCAGACCAACCAAGAGATTTTATGGATGTTCAGCGGCTGGGGACACAGGCTACTGTGTTAGTTTTTGGAAACACGAAGATTTGAATTGATGCAGTATACAAGACATGTACTTGAGGGCCAGAGGATGAATTAAGGAACCAGCAAAATGATCAACTGGAGCAAACCAAGGATTGCTCAAATGAGGGATTACAAATTTGAAGCGCAGATTTCAGAGGATCGGAGCGAGGAAGCGAATCCGGTAGATGGAGCAGATACCAGCAAATTGCTTCCGACAGTTTCCTGCACGACGGGGGTAGTCGCGAATACGGGCCGGGGATGGTCCGGCCAGTGAAGGGATTGACGATGGAGAAGAACGGGACCAACAGCGGCGGAAGGTCGGCCAGACACTTTTCGAAGAACATCATCGGCCGACTCACTACGCGATGCAGGAACGAAAGGACCAACTGTGCAACATACACGCACAGACATATTTATATAAAAATCGACAATAGATGCGTCAGGATGGGGTTAAACGAGAGAGGCAGTGTTGCAGGATGACCTACATGAGAGGTGCGCGGATTCTTGCTTCCCAACTGCCACAGCAGCTTCGGAAGACCCAGTAGCCATTGCTGCAACTTCTCCTGCGTTTCGGGTGACAGCACGTCCAGCTCACATGCCAGTTGGCAGCCCGGCAAGTCATCCATCTTGTGAATCCCATCCCCCCCAAAGAAAAGAAAGAAAGAAAGAAAGAAACCCGGTACGGAAGGGAAAGCATTGGGGGATCAGCAACTAGTTATGGTTTTTTGTTGTTGTTGGCCTCCCTTGTAAGTAGGAGAAGGGCTTACAATACATAGTCTGGCAAGGAAATTGACCCCGAGATATTTCAACTCCGAGTTGGGACTCAGATCGTTCAAGTGATCGATGAATGCCTCGACGACCCGACTGGCCCAAGTTTCCCGTTCCGCGTTTGGGTTTTCGCGCTGAATCAGGTCGTGCCTTAGCAGCGACCAAACGATAGGAAAGAGGCCACGATATGCCTCTGGATTCATGGTTCCGACGTTGCTATTCAGGCTGATCACCTGCGTGTGTTGTCATCTCAGCTCCAGATCCCCCACGGTACTTGATTCACAATTTGAGTCATGTGAGACTGACCTTGTTCTCCAGCAAACGCGTAATATAATTCCCTACTCGGTTCAACTGAATGGCAACTGTATTGTTGTTACCATCCGGTTTGACCAGTGCCAGCAGAGACACTAGATCACAGTACATGAGGTTTAAGTGTTGCAAAAGACGTTTCAACTTCACGTTTCTGTTAGCTTAACTGAGATGCTCAAAAATGCTTATCAGTTGGTGTCAGATGAAATTCTTACTTCTGTCCCTTGCGCAGTAATATCGTCGGCTCCAAATACGAAATAGGGTGACATTTTGGTGAGGATTATGTCGAGCGACTTGACGTCCTTGGTCTCAATCGACAAGCCGGCTGCCATGGTGGCTTGCCACAGGCGATGTAAGCAGGTTACGACGCAGTTCACCAGCTCCAAGCTGGGTGAAACCGAGGCTGTAGAAGAGGACTTGGTGACAGACGCAGCTGTGGAGCTGAGCTCTGACTGGAAAGCCGTGGGTGCGGTGTCCAAGAAGAGAGAGAGTAACACGGGGTGCATGGCTCGCAAGAGATGTAATGAGCTATCGGGAGTGGGATGTGTACTGGTGGGTGGGTTTGACGGCCCAGTGGACTCGGCGCACAAGCCGGGCGGGTTGGCCATTTTTTCTTGCGCAAAATCATCGGACTCCAAAAAGGCTTCCGTGAACCGTTCAAACATGTGGCTATTGGTGGAGCTGTGGTTCTGTGCGTCAACGATGCCTCCCGTGCTAGCTGAGTCGTCTTGGGCGGGAGGGTCGGCCAACAAACCCCGGAAGGCGTCAAAATCACGTTCCTTTCGAAACGCACTCCGGAAAATCCACAACGGCATCGAGGTTTGAGCGGCATGTTGATCCTCGAGGGAGCTTGCAGCGCCTATGAAGCGAGCCAGAGACTTCATGACGACCAGTTTAGACTATCAAGGGGCACAGAACATGATTGGTACGATGAAATTCTGTGGGAAAAAAAAAAACCCTCAAGATGGTGGGAAAAAAAAAGGTATTTACATTTCCCGAAAGCTGGTTAGACGAAGTAGACGAGAGTCCTGGAGCGGCAGAATCGGAGCCGATAGATAGCAGCGACAAGTAGAGCTGCAGAAGTCGGGGGCCGGGCTGTTGAGGCAGATTAGTAGATTGCCTACTTGTGCCGTTGTCGAGTTGCAGATCGGCACGCTGGTCACAGGGCCACCCGGCAACCACGCAATCGGGAGCCACGTCCAGCAGGATATCGATGATGTAGATTGCGTCGACCCTAATATCTGCAAAGATATGAGATAGCGCAGAGCCGGCGAAGAAGATGATGACCGAGCAAAAGGGCTTGAGAAGGGACTGGATGCAAATTGATCACACGCGCAAGTAATTGGTATCTCAAATGAGCTTGTTGGGTGGATGTATTGACAAGCCAACTGACTAATTCTACTCGGGGTAAAAACCAGGAAAAGAACGTTTTGAGGGCTTTTCGCACCCCGGCGTTTTCGTCGCTAATGAGAGAAGCACAGCTATGGATGACCGTTCCCAAGTTGAGACGCCAGATGGTCCGATGTGCTTCCAGAAGCTCGCGCAGTCCAAGTAATGCATCTACAGAGATTGTGCACCCAACAAGCGGGGGTCGAAAATGAGTCAGTCAACAGAAAGGGTGCATCTATGTAGGAGAAAATGCAATCACCTTTACGGGTGTTAGCACTGTAATGCCTCAGACGGACAATCAGATCATCCAGAGTCAGATTGGACTTGGTGGTGGGTATGGAGGTATTCTCCGTTCGGATTTTCTGGTTGGGCAGAGCAATGACTACAAATGAGAGAATGATCGCAAGTTCAGTACATAGTCATGAAGCACGGCTGGCTGTAAATCTATTTAGTTTTTCCGGGAGATTGAAGTGTGTGAGCTGACCCTTGGAAGAGTACGAAGTGTTGGTCGCATTGTTTGCCGCCTGTTTGCCCTTTCCTAGCTTCAGTTTCGCCTTGGTGAAGTCCGCGGCTTTCGCTTTCTTTTGTTTCTGACTTTTCGGCATGTCCGCTGGTGTCTAGACAGGAATCCCAAGCACGATGAATCGGCCCGTTGGTGTGAAGAGTTCTAGAAATGGCTACATCGTTGGCCAACATGGGGAACCCTTCATCCAAGGATCAACACGACAACACATACGTCTTTTTAGATGAACCGCCCGACAAAAATACGGCACCCGAAAATTTACGCTACGACGACCAAACGAATCCGACCTGGTAATTGATTTTGAGCGAGGTTTCCCGTCAGTAGAAATTCAAAAACATGTGAGAACTATGAGAACTGATATTTTACTCACCCGTTGTCTCCTTCGAGTCCTCTGTTGAGCTTGAGTTAACACCAAATATTTTTGGGTCAGGTTGCTGCGCACAAGCTGATTCAATATTTCTGTGCGCGCGCGGGGGGGGGGGGGCTACACGCACAGGCCACGGAGGGGTTAACCTGGGTTTGAAGTCTTGATACTTGATCATTCAAAGCATTCAGTGCTTTCACAGTGTGGTTGGTACACAGTGGTACATACTGCCTTTGAGTTCTCTACAACTCCATGAGCAAATAATGTAGCTGTATCACCCAAGTGGCCAAGGGATGGACATACAAGTGAACAACTTGGCCACCAGATGGCCATTGCAATGCACAACTCAATGGCTATCCAGTGGCCATTGAGTTGGGACTTGTAAGGTAACAACTCACACACTTTTCAATGTCAACTAGCTTTAACAGCTTGAAGGTTGAGATTATAATCTGACCAAGTTTGAATTGGCTAAATGTATCCTATTGTAATCTTGGTTTTGGTGCAGGAGGGTCGCAATAAATTTTGTTCTGGGATGTTCTATCAATCCAAAGAAGACTAACAATCTTACTGTGACCGTAACCAACACAACAAAGCCCTTAATGTACTTTCAGATTGTAGATAACCTGGGCAGCAGAATTATGTGGCCTTTATCATATGTTCAATGGTCACCTTTTCTGGCACCTCTTGAAGACAAAATAGACCACCAACACCAAAGCCAATGCTCTCAAACACTTCATAGGACTCAATTACTTGTCCATTCCCACCTTTTTCCTAGAGGTAAGCAAAGCAACCCAGCAGTTGCTCTACCATCCAGGAAATCTTGGTAAAAAAAACGGTTTGAGCCGGGGTGCACCCAACTGATTTGACCTCATGAGTTGAGCAGAATTGATGAAACAAAAATCCAAGGAACCTACCTTGCAATTCCATTTCATCACATCAACTTTTCATGATTGCCAAATTAGAGACTCTGTCTCATTCCTCTTGGATCAATCTTTGATCAATGCATTGTACAGACTAGGAAGCCAGACGTTGTTGTAAGTAGCCGTTTGGGAGGAGGCGTTCAAGACAAGATGTGTTGTTTTGTTTTAAATTCCAAGGAAAGTCATGTGGTAAGTTCGCTCTTGGAGACAGGAAGGAGATTGAAAGCTGAAGCGAGGATATCAGACTTGGATATTTGGGAAGCAATCCTGAAACGTGTTTTTGACGTGTTTGTTGGATGCATGGTCTTTCAGCACCGTGGGCATCGTCGCGATAAACTCTCCCTTGCAAATCTGACATTGAGCTTTCGGCTTTTCAGGCTTCTTGGGGATACCTTTGTCAAGTTGTAGATCAAATCAGACCGCGGGGCCGTACGGAATTGAGCGAAAGGGGTCAATTACGATGTTGTCAACATTTCAGGAAGAGGGAAGCGAGGACCGTACCTCCGGCATTGGTCGCAACCTTCGTCCCAGCCTGTGAAAGTGGCGAGTCCATCAAGTGCATACAGTTGAGAATGTATTTTCTATCAGGTCAGCGTGCAAAAGACCACGAAGAGAATGGAACTGACCAGTTCTTTTTTCCTGGATTCTTGTGATCGTAGCTGGGATCCGCGGAAGCGAGAGCGGAGTCAGCTCAACGAAACTAGCCACTTGGACAAAATACGAAGGACCTACCGTTTTCTTTGACGCAGGCCTATCATGTGAACGGTAATTTTAGTCAGCTTGTTAGTCCGACGACCAATGAATGTCAAGACGGGGATCTTACATGTTGGGTGAGAAGAATTTTCGAAACGAGTAGGAGGAGGACAAAAAGAAAAGGATGAAGAATCGATTCCTTGAGGTTCTTCAGCGAGAGAGCTTGACGTTCGGATGGAGGTTGCCAAGATGGGAGTTCAGGATAACGAGCGCAACTTTCAAGATGTGTTCCGGTCGGGAGTCGTCTTGGCCATAGCTTTATCGTCGGTTGCCATGGTCTCGGGGCTCATGGTGCAAGGGCAATATGCAATATGCGCGGATGATTATGCATATGACCCCCTCTCGCTCTGTGAAAGGCAATGGAGAGGGGGCAAGAGACTCAACACATGCCTTGGGGCTACATAGTTTCTTCCTTTTTACTTTAGGCCCCGTTTGGGCGTCCCTGAGGTTGGTCTAAACAATCATGGTAAGGAACTTTTTGCCTAATTATTACCATTTGCAAGACAAGACATGAGTAGCGGTGCATGGATAAAATTGACTATTATAGTATTGGCAAGAGACAAACCCATCGTTGTATGTACTTCCTTTATCCAGAAACTATGTGGAGGAGCTGCAATGCTGAATGTTTGGAGGAATGTGGGAGAACAAAAGCATGATGAACATAAAAGGGCAGTGGGTTGGGGCTAATCCCCCATGGCTGATTCTTGGTTAGTACTTATTGCCATATAAGAGTCTCTCTCACTTGTTGGCCTGACTCTTTTGTGTTGTTGAGAAGGAGGATAGATGGGACTTCAACAATAACTTTATTTTTAATTCAAATGATTTATTCAAAGGATTTGGGGCACTTGAAGTTCTATTTTTAAAAAGATCAAATAAAATGAAAAAAACTGCATCAAAAAAGGGGCAGCCTAAATGCACACCAAGTTTTTACTTCATGTACACCAAAATGGGGTATGGCAGTTGTGCACACCAAATTAGATATCTCTGGTGTGTCTTCACCCTTGAACCAAGATTCATTGGAAAAACCCACAAAGTCCAGCACCATCCGCACACCATTTGACTCCACTGCACACACCATTCAACTCAACACCAACCCACCCAACAAACACCAAAAATGTTGCACACTTCTGCCAGTTCCCCAACATCTGCAGGTGTGGTTGTACCTCCTGAAGTATGGGCACAGATGCAGCAACTACTTGTGGTGTTTGGTCCTCCAAATCACACCGCTGCTCCAGTAGCCCCAAGTCCCATTGTTCCTTGATTGACTTCATCCGCTGAACCAGAAGCTCGATTGAAGCTCTCTGTTTCTACATCAAATGATTCCGGCAATGAAGAGGAAGCTCTTGAAGTTGAGTTAGCCCTCTCTCCACGTCTGATCAACTCCATCCCTCCAATCAACACCATCATAACATCACCTGCTTGCAAAAACAACATCAACACGTCTTCTCCAACTGGATTGTTTACTAAGCTCAACGGGTAGAACTACAGCGGAGGTAGTGAGTAACATCATTTTAAACATATCTCTGTTTCTACTCAACCAATTGATTTGATTGGTGTGATAAGCCAAAACTTCCACAGGTGGCAAGAGGAGGTGTTGAAATGGGGATATGTGCAAGAGGAATGACAGGAAAGAAGGTACAATCACAGGGAAGTCACTAGATATGTTGCAGGCAGGCAGGTTCCCAGCTCTGGTTCTCTATCACAGCAATTTCACTCAACAATCACACACATTGTCTCAACCACAAGTCCACCACTATTAATTGTAACCACTTTTGGTAATTTTCTCATTTACCTCAACACCCCTTGGGTCTTAGAATGTTCCATTGGCTTCTTTCCCACAAGTCAGCCCTCATGTTTGTTCTGTCTCTTTTCTTTCTGCTTCCAAATTGTTCCGCCAACCACAACTCAGCCAGAGGTTGTTACCCTAGTTGTTCCATGGCCTTCTATCTCCATTGTTCCAACCACATGTTGGCCACTCTCTCATTTCCTCTGATTTGTCTATATAAATGCCTGTCTTCCTTCTCTTCTTCCCCTTCCTCATCAGCTGAATACAACTGGACATCTAGTCAATATCATTTTGCCCCAGGTTGAATTCATCCTGGAGAATTATTATAAGTCACAAGCATCAGTTTGAATACATTCTGAGCACCCTCATGAGCACCCAACCCTTATAAATAAATACTAAGCATCATCAGCCACACAATTCTTTAAGAGCACATACTCTTATTCTTGTCAACATAACTCTCCCAGCTATTAAGAGAGGCAGCCCTTCAAGCAAAAATCCCTCTCAAGCTCTATTCTCCCAAGAGTAGTTCCACATCAGTATTTTTTTTTCTTTAGAACCATTGGATCCTCCCCCTTGCGCTCAGTTCTTGAAAATGGACAACCTTCTCTGCTTCTGTCAAACGTGGGCCAAAGAGCATGGATACACGGTCTTCAAGGCGCACTCAAATGCAAACAAGAACATCTACATCCGCTGTAATTGCTCAGGAAAATATGGTGGCATAATCATGAACGCATCTGGAAGGAAACCCGCTACGTCAAAAATTATGTGTCCATTTGAAGTCAAAGGTTCAATCCCCACCAGCAGGAAGATTACCAAAAAGACATGGACCTTAGAGATCTGACATGGAAAACACAACCACAAAGCGTGTTCCAAACCATCTTTGAACACTTCTCACAAGCAGCTTCTTCCCAAGCAATACAAAGAAATACAAAAGCTTTTGCAGTCAAAGCTGAAGCCCGCTCAGATTCTCCTTCAGCTTCAAACCTTGGATAACAAGACTTATGCGACTAACAAGACTGTTAGCAACGCACTTCAGGAGATCTGATGCAAGGGTTTGGATGGTTGGACGCCCATAGAAGCTCTCCTTTGTGTCTTGAAGGAAACCAACTGGTCCTACGACATCAAGGTGAAAGATGATGGGGTAGTGCAAATCCTATTTTTTGCTCACCCTGGATTGATCCACCTTGCTTGCATCAACCACCATGTGGCTCTCTTGGACTTGACATACAAGACAAACCGGTATCAATTGCCTTTGCTCCATGTCATTGGTCAGTCCGCGTCAAACTGGTTGTTTTCAATTGCATTTTGTTTCTTGGCTCACGAGGACAGTGACAGCTACATATGGACAATCAACAGCTTCAAGCAGCATTCCTGGAGACCGCAGAGGATCCCCAAGGTCTTTGTCACCGATCATAACAATGCCTTGCGTGGCGCCTTGGCCAAGGTGTTTCCTTACTCACAAGCAAACCTTTGTACGTGGCACATCAACAAAAATATCACCACAAACGTCAAGAAATATTTCCCTTCCTCTCTTCCAGAAAATGAAAAAAAAAATTGACCGGATCCTTGGAAGGAGTTCATGTCCCTCTGGAGCCAAGTCACCTGCGCTAAAACTGCTGAGGCTTAAACCAAACAATACAAGGACATGAAGAAACATCTCACATCCCTCCCAGCCGTCATTGAATACATTGGCACATCAATAATCCCCGTCAAAGAGCTCTTTGTTGTTGTGTGGGCATGTCAGCATCCCCATCTCCAGAACCTAAATACCTCTTGTGTTAAATTAGGTCACACCTATGTCAAGACATTCATCAAGAACTCAACTGGCGACTTGCTAACTGTCTTCAAATTGTTAGCTCTTGCAGTGGACACTCAAATTAACCAGGTCCACGAGTTGATTGGTCGAGATGCTGTCAAGAGCCTGGTAAACGTACCAAGGTATTTCATTCCCCTTCTTGGCAACATCTCAACTTTTGCAATCAAGGAGTGTCTTCAACAGTACAACCACATTAAGAGCTTGGATCAAACTGAACTTTGCTTGCAGACACTAACAGTTGGTGTTGGGATTCCTTGCACCTACAAGATTGCCAAGAAGTTGGAAAACAATGAGGTGGTGGATCCAGACAATTTTCACCTTCAATGGCATCCGAAATACAATCCAGAGATCACAGTATGTTTCTTCTTCTCAAGATGATCAAATAGATGTCTGATTAACTTTCATTTTCTGTCAGATGTCTGACAAACCCAAAATCAACTTGGACAAGGAGATGAACATGCTCATGGTGTCCCTCTCACAGGAAAATCCAAAAAGAGTCATGGAATTGGTCAATCAAATCAAAAAAACTTGTTTCAGGAACCCACACTGCCGTTCCAATTCAAGCACCCGACATCAAAAAGAATACAAAGGGGAGACCTTCCGCAAAGAAAGGCTGATCAACTTCCACCAAAAGAAATCAATTGGCATTTGAGATTTTTGAAGAAAAGATAAAGAAGGAGAATAAATCTAAAAAGCAAGCGTTGAAGGGATCTGGAAGGAAGAAAGCAAAAAAATTCAACAAGAGCAATGATCTTGACAACTTGGATTCAGGGGAAGAAGAATCATTTCACGGAGATGATGATGACAAGGGTGAGGAAAACGAATCAAATGAGTTGGAGGCGGACCTCATCAAACTTGACAAGGACAAGGAAAACAAGCTGAGCGAGTCTTGTCTAGTTGCTTTGGCCAAAGGGGGTGCGACTGTTGCTGTTGAGGTAATAACCTCTTGATATTAATGATTTTTCTTATATTTGATGCTCTTTTGCTAATAATCTAGTATTGTTTAGTCCACATACATTTCACAGATCCACCAAAAAATGACACAGTTCATCAAGGAGGTATTTGATCCAACGGGAAATGGCAATTGTGGATATTGTTGTATTTCCAAGGCCCTTGAATATGAAGACAGATGGTTCCAGGTCAGGAAAAAGATGCTCAAAGAGGCGAAGGAAAACAGAAGAGTCTACTCAAAATTGCAGGGCGCCGGTAAAGCAGGAATGACATCAATGATTGCCAGCGTGGAGGTCGAGAGCAAGGTTACAAAGATAGTTAGAGCATCTCCACCGCGGACCCTAAAATGGGTCCCTATCCGCATTTTACAGCCCCAAACCAAAAAACACCCCCGCACCGCAGTCCCTACTTGAGTCCCTGAACTACGGCCGGCCCTGAAAATCATAGCCGCGTCCTCACATCTAGGGACGGCTAGGGACCCATCATCATTGTCCGGAACCCACTTTCACACATCCAAACCTGTGTGAAAGATCAACTGCACACCCCCGATATCCATCCAACCCAATATCAACACATACCAATCGGCGATATCTACCATGGCCACCCCTCTCGATCCGGCACTACTTCCAAAAATGGACTCCACAGATGACGGCAAGTGTCTCATTTTCATTTTCATTTTCATTTCCTCGTTTTCATTTCCTCATTTTCACTTATCTTAATAATCTTGTTTAGTATCGGTCAAAGTTGAAAGAACCTCAACGCAGGAAGAACAATCCAAAAAAAGGCCTTATTGTGTTGAAGAAGGTATGTTCCATCAATTTTTTTCATCTTTTTTTTTTGATTGAGCTAACCAACAATCATATACTAAATTCTGCAGAGGCTGAGGTTACAACCACCAAGAGGAAGGCTGTTGCGAAAGCTTGAAACAATGCAAAGCCAAAGAAGAAGAAAAATAGCGCCAAAAAAGAGGAAGGCAACGAGGATGCGAGTAATAAAGACAGTGATGGAAGCAACAGCAACGAGGAAAAAGGCTCAAAAAAAAGACACACTCTTGAAATTATCATGAAGACAAGGATCTCCAGCTCTGCACTTTGTGTCTTGAGACGACTGAAGATGGCCAAAAAGGAACCAATCAGACTGGCAATGCTTTCTGGGCCACTGTCGCCAAACAATACACCAAGCAAATGCCCAACCCTGTGCAATCCACGAAGAGCCTGAAGAACTGCTGGGGCGTGATCCAACAGGCAGTGAACAAATTCCATGGCTGTGTCCAACAAATCAACCATCGGAATCCCAGCGGCACCTCGTCTAGCAACAGAAACTCTATGGCATTAAGCTTATACAGCAAGCTTCAAGGCAAACCGTTCACGTAAGCAAGCTGCTATGAGATTCTCCGCAAGTCTGCCAAGTGGCATGACTACAACCTCTTGTTGGAAAAGAAGAACAAACCCAAGAAACCGCTCACCACTGTTCCCTCCAGCCCAACTCCTGGCTCATTGCCCAGCTCAGGTCTGACTAAGATCCAGGTTGATTCAGACGGCTCTGGCAATGAAACCTTGAGCGCTCCTCCTGAACGTCCAATTGGCTGAAAAAAATCAAAAGTCCCTTACCAAGAACAACAGTTGGAAGCATCCAATCACAAGCAAATCAAGAAGATGGCGGCGGCTCAGTCCGAGATAGCAATAATCACCAAAAAACAACAAGAAACTCTTGATGCTCAAAACAGCAATCTCCAGCGCCTGGCCAACGAAGCAATCATCTCTAAAGACTTGACCAGCGCAAGCGAGATGGTCAAAAGATTTTATGAAATAGAGCAGAAGAAAATAATGGCGCAACTTGAAGCTGAATTGGAAAAGTCGGAGGAGTGATCTTGGGCATGCTTTTCTTTTTTTTTCCCTCCTCCCTGCCGGTGCAGCTCAACAATATGCTGCCCATTTTTTTTCACTGAGATGCGAAATCCAAATTCAATGAACCTTTCTTTTGTTTCAACTGCGGCACCTGAGTCCTATCACATATAAACAGTTTATGTTATGACATTTTATTTTAGAAATGAAAAAAGCCCTGGTTCAATCTGGATAGCATTGAGAACGAAATGAGAGAAAAGATGAAAAAATAAAATAATCCAAGTTTACTGAAGCTGCAGATTTGTAGATCAAAAAATCAAGGGTTTCCCCTAATGCACAGGGCCCCGGTGGGCTCCGGCCGTATGCTCGCAGCCTTAGTGGACTCCAGCATTCTGCGCACAGCCCAAGTGGACTGCGGAACGACTCAACGCCCCTGACATAATGGGTGCCTATTTTTGGGGTTTCGTGCCTTAACACAGTCATATATTGCTTTGCCTTTTATAGACATGCACCTCAGGTTAATCTGCGCCATTTTGTGCTTGGTTGTGCTCACTTCAGTAGTGTTGTCATTGGGTTGTCAGCCATCCTTTCACCACGATAACTGGCCCTTGACACTCTGGCTGTGGCTCAAGCAACTAACATGTCAACTATCCAATCCCCCTCCTGGCAGGCCAGTCCAGTTGAAACACGACCTGTCCGCATACCATCAGCCTTCAACTCTGCACGCCACCCTTGCCAATGTCTACAATGGCCTCCCTACGGTTTTTACATTTGTATGTGTCAACTCAACTCCCCGACCCCCCTCTCCTTGCCAGTCCAATTGACGCTTCATCTCACCCCATATTCTCACCTTTCCAACCACGCACAGTGATCTGCCAATGTACACAACTGCTGTGCTACGGTTGCCCAATACAAATTGCTTGAGTATTTACGTTGCCTCCATGTTAGACCAGGCCATTCAATGCAAAACCACCTTGGTTGTCATAGGCCCAAGCTTCAACGGGCATTTTCACCAACCATGTTCTCTGCTGGACCAGTTCACACAAACAACTCAGGCCTTTCAGTGGTGCGGGTTCCAATTTTGCCCGGAGGAATCCATCCACCCTTCCCACTTTGTTGGTCAGTTGACATTGTCCCATCTTCTCAACTCGTCTTACATCTTGATCTTGTTTTTCCCTTTTTTCATCTCATCTTACATCTGCTCTGCAGAACGTCTACACTATCTCTCACCTGACAGATTCAACACAATGTCAACTTCCCAAATGCCCAATCACCCATTTTTAATTTCTGCTTTTCTTGAGGTTCATGGTGATGTCTGTTCCCACCTCTTCTTGTGTTTGCGCCCATCATTATGATTGCTCCTGACAAGCTTTCTCCTCAGTTGCCTGTTGATTCTGTCCGAGGGAGCCACTACGGATTTGAAAAACACGCAAACTGAAATTCAATGCGCTGGCATCACCAATAACGCGTCCATCGACCTCCCAGTTACACTCCTGACTAATACAGCACTGTCAAATACAATTCTCGCCGGATCTTTCTTCTTCGTCAGCGGTAGGATTTTGGCTCCGAATGACGGAATTTCCCCAGTGCTGAGCTATGTGCAAGAGGGTCTGCTAAATCCCCCTTAGGGATGGCACTTGGTACCCGTTGGCGGGTACCCAGCACCCGCCGGCAGGTACCCTTGAAGGTGAACAGGTACCCGCCGACGGGTGCCTGGTCCGGGTGCAGGTGTCCATTTCTGGCGAGATTAGACACAGGTACCCGCACCCGCAGCATGTACCTGGCCACTTTGGGAGGGAGCTCACCGAGCTCAATGAGCTCGGTCAGCTCACCGAGTTTATTGAGCTCGGTCAGCCAACTGAGATCGGTCAGCTCACCGAGTTCATTGAGCTCGGTCAGCTCACCGAGTTCATTGAGTTCGGTCAGCCAACCGAGCTTGATGAGCTCGGTCAGCCAACCGAGCTTGATGAGCTTGGTTGGCACACCGAGCTCATTGGAGCTCAATGAGCTCGGTTGGCTCACCGAGCTCATTGGAGCTCAATGAGCTCGATTGGCTCACCGAGCTCATTGAGCTTGGTCAGCTCACCAAGCTTGATGACCATGCTCATCCGGCTTGGTGAGCTCACCTTGTAGCCCACTGAAAGGGTGGGTACCGGCGGGTACCTGCCATCTGTACGCGGGTACCTGCCATCTGTACGCGGGTACCTGCCATCTGTACGCGGGTACCTGCCATCTGTACGCGGGTACCTGCCATCTGTACGCGGGTACCTGCCATCTGTACGCGGGTACCTGCCATCTGTACGCGGGTACCTGCCATCTGTACGCGGGTACCTGCCATCTGTACGCGGGTACCTGCCGGCGCAAGTGCGGGCTGCGCAAAGATAAAGCTACTCAAGAGGCTGCAAAGGTATTGGCCGCACGCAAACCAAAGAAGCCAGTCGCGGCGCCCAAAGAACCCTGGCTACATGGATGAAAAGTGTGACAGTGTAAACACAAGGGTTGTAGCGTTCAAAGTGCGGCGGCGCAGCCGCCGTAAACTCTAGTTTCACTGAAAAAAAAAGACCTGGTTCAATCTGGATAGCATTGAGAATGAAACAAGATAAAAGATGATTCAAAAATGAAATAATGTAAATGAGAAAAAAAATTACATCGATAGATTAGCATGAGGTGATGTAACTATGAATCTTCATCATTTTCAATTCCCCATGTTTCATCCCTTCCCTTCACCGCTACAAATAGCCCATCCGGTGGGCTTGTCCGACACAGCATCGAACATGATTGTCTGATGCCATGTTGGACAAGCCAGTCGGAGAAGCCTGTCCGACATGGGATCGGACAGAATTGTCTGATCCCATGTCGAACACTTTTGTTCAACTGGTTTGTTTGGCACAGCATCGGACAATTCTGTCCGATGCCGTGTTGGACAACATCTGTCCGATGAGTTAAAACTCATCGGACCATGACGTTTGACCATTTGGAAGTTGCTCAAAATATTTGAGCGACCTCACAATAGTCGAACAATTGGTCCGATGAGTTACGAACTCATCGGACAGTGGTTCTTCAACATGGGATCCAACACGTTGTCCAATCCCACGTTGAAGAAATCAGTCGAACAACCTTGTCCGACATGGGATCGGACAGAATGGTCCAATCCCATGTCGGACAAGATGGTCGGATTGGCTTGTCCGACATAGCATCGGACAATCCTGTCCAATGCCGTGTCGGACAAGCCCACCGGATGGGTCTTTTTCAGCGGTGCTTGCGCGCCCAAAGGTGGGCAATCAAGTTGTTTCGCAGTTGGTAGTGCACAGCTGAATTCCTCATATCGGATTGGTTTTGCGCAAAAGTTGAAAATACTGCTTGTCGTTGGCTCAATGGTTTGATTTGATTGGTAGAAAAACAAGGGCTGGTATTGTAGATGTGGTCGATAGATGTATTCCTCTCATCCTCCACAGTCATATTGTGGAGGATGATGCAAGTTCTCATAACAAGATGGAGCCTCCGAAGACTCCATGTCAGCGCCGGCCGAGCGACTATGGCAAACTGAGCCTGGAGGACGCCAAACGTGCATTCAACATCTTTTTGCGCGGCTTCCTGCCTCTTTGCAAAATGCTGAGATGTACCAAACGGTCAAAAATAATTTTGAGAGATGACTAGAGTGATTGAACGTTCAATTCTTACCTTTTGTTCTAGACCCTGTGGCTGCGAGATTGTCTTGACCAAGGTTGAATAATCGGGATAAATGCCATCAGCAAGGTAATAAACTTGATGATATCTGTGTTCATTTATTGTGTATTTGCATTCCGGAGCGCGTCCTTCAACAATATCATTAAAAACAGGGGAGGCGTTCAAGACTGAGATGTTGTTGTTGGACCCAGGCATGCCAAATCCATAGATTGTACAATGCCACAGCCTCCAGGACAATAGTCGGCACCTATATTGTAACACAAACTCATAATGAGCAAGTTGAACTCCGGAATGTGACTTGAAGAAAAGAAAATCTTACTTTTTCCTTGACTTGAAATACTCCATGCCATGCCGTAGGGCAGTTTTTCCATTCCCAGTGCATGCAATCAATCAAGCCAAGCATGCCAGGGAATCCACGATCTTTCCCGACGGCCAAAAGTCTTGTGATCATGTCCTGCTCATTTGGAGCTCAAAGATACACATTGCTATACAAGTCAATGATTGCCTTGCAGGATCAATATAAACAGTTTGATGCTGTCGATTCACCAATTTGGATGTACTCATTGTTGGTGTCCAGAGCCCCTCCATAAGCCAATATCCAAACAGAGGAGGTAATCTTTTGAATCCCTCGCAAACCAAAATTACCAAGGGCATCGGCCCTGTGAGTGAAGAAAACGTTGTGCTTCTTGATATCTTCAACAATATTCAAAAAAAGCTGCCTTCGCATCCTGAAACGCCAACAAAACTGATAATTGGTGTAGACAGGTGTTGGAGAAAAGTAATCGTTGTATAATCAACGGTAGCCACTTTCAAAATCTTGCCAAAGGTTTGGAGCTTGTCCTTTCCTGGATCCACCTTGCCTTGGCTGTCTTCTGTCTCTGTATTTCTTTTTGAGTTGGATGATTTCCTGTGTGACTGTCTCCCCGCCTTGAAGAAAAGCTGATATATTTTGTGTTGAGCTGGAGATGATGTTGGATTGAGTGCCAACCAAATTCTTGATGATAGTGAGACAATCCATGGAGGCCGTGGAAATTGAGCAGTGGAGAGGTGATAAGAAAAAGACAGGGGCAGGGGGATCTACGGGGAATGACCTTTCATGAATTTTTATTGATACTTTTGAGGACTACTGGTGCGTGCAGAAGCTCTCCGGGTCCCTAAACCTGGTCGCGCGGTCCTCAAAAACAATTTTTAAGGCCCGCGATTCAGGGCCCGCGGTGGAGATGCTCTAAATAAACTTAGACAGAGAGATGGTTACACTCACCACCAGTGGTAAAGTTGTACGCCTCAATGTTTGTAATAACAACTAGGGGTGCGGTTTTGCCACTAGGACTTAGATATATTCTTTGCAATTGGATGTTTAGAAGTGATTTGACTGTGATCAGTATCAGTGAACAGGGACGTCAAGACTTCTTTGTCAGTGGTTCAAGTGTTGATTGCAGCCTTTGAAGGCAAATCTGCTGCAGAATCCAGGGAATGAAGCGCTGGAGACAGTGCTGATGGTGGGTCCTCTGGGGGGAGGGACGCGGATTGTCCTTTTTCTTGGTCTTGTGTTTCTGGAAGCGAAGGAAGTGAAGCAAGGTCCAGGGCATTTTTGCCCAGATTTCCGGAGTTACCGTGATGCTGCCGCTGTTACTTGATGGAGTGACAACCAATGGCGTTGATTGGGTTTTCTGGTTGGACATCTGAACTAGTTGGTGGAAATGTTCAAGAAGTGTAAAGAATTGTGTGTTGTGGGATTTGAACCCACAACCTTCTACATTCATGAGAGCTGCTCTAATAGCACTGAGCTAAACACACATTGGTCTTACAAGTAACTGTTGGATGATACAATGATACGGCTCAGCCACACATATTGGGCATGAACCACATATTCCATCAATTCCAACAGTTGGGGGGAGTGCACGCCTTTTGGTTGTGAGGGGGGGCGTGAGAGAGTTGATCGCCGTGAGAGTATATGTCTACTTGGGAGTGTGAGATAATGAGTAGTGTTGGTGTGGACACTCCATCTTTACCTGGAGTGCGCAGTAGTGAACTACACTCAAGGTGAGTCAAAAAAGCCGCAAAGGGAGTGCAGGCGCAATGCAGGCCAAACTTGGAGGAGTGGGTGTAGAGTTGACGGCGCCACTTTTGGGAAGGTGCGCGCCTCCGGGTGCCTACCTGGCCCCTCCAGGGGCGCGCCAATGGCTGGCGCAGCGAGTGCGCGCCTTGGCGCAGTATCTAAGGCCCCAAAAGGGGCTATTGGGGGTTAATTCACTTTTTACTTTTTTTCTTTTTGAGATTCCTCAGTGAAAATGGGTAACCCAAGTTTCAAAACCAATTTATCGGGGATTCCCACGTCAGTTTGACCAACCAAACGGGTATCCACGTCCAGGGAACACTTTTTGCGGGGGTGCGTGCCCCTCTGGTTTTTTAAGGAAAAGTGCGCTCCAGGGGCGCAGATGCGAGGCGCGCCCCAGGGGGTGGTGCAGTCAACCCTAAGTGGGTGGGCCATGCACTCATAGTATTTGGTGGCTGGATGAGTGCACCAATGTACACTCCAATAAATTTGGCGTCCCCAGTACTGCAGTCCTTCAACTTGGGCTTGCTGGGGTACACACTCCATTTCATTTGGCGTACAATGTAGGCGTACACATAGTAAACTTTTGGCGTGCCTTAAGGCTGACCCATAAATTTCCCTATCTGAAATTCTTAACAAGATTTCATAGTATTGAGTCCTTGGAAGTGTTGGATGGAACATTGATGGCACCTTGAATTTTTGTCTCAGAGTGCTTAAGAATAATGTTTGTTAAGAAATTGAGTTTCCTGAGCATTTTCAATGACAAAGAAACCCTCCAGATCTTGAGCACCTCTGCATGAATTCAGAAATCTTAGAAAGTCTCTCTGATGAGAACCTGTCTTTTCATTGCCTGGCTCATCTCCCAAAAAGTTCCAATTACTTAAATCCATGTTTCCTCTTGTGTTATTGGTCAACATTTCTGGAATAGTGACAATATCTGGTTGTAGAGTTTGGGTGTCATCCGTTGCATATATTGATATTGTTTGAAATTTTTGATGAATTCTTTCAGGATTTGAATCTGTCTGCTTCCCACACTCTACCAAGGTAGTCTTGAGAGCAATGTGGGTTTCCATTCCATGAGCTGAGTTACACCATGAAAAAACAATTGTCACTTGATATCAAGTGACATCCTGCCAACTCCAGCCAGCTATCCACAATCTATCCAGACCTTTTCTTTTCCTAAAACTATATAGAATGAATTCTGCTCAGTTTCAATGATAACTGATCTACTTCATGGGGATCCCTGAACTTTGGTACAATGGGAGCTGAGCAATGCCACAGTAAATGCCAAGCTCCTGGCCACCCTGAGCCCTGAACTGCACCAAAGTTGGCTATGAGCTGAACTGCTGAGCAGGCTGAGCTTAACTGCAGTGAGAGCTAAGCTGATGCTAATTTTTTGCTGAATTTTTTCAAAATGGACATCAAGAAGACCAAAATTAAATGAAGAGTAGGAATGGAGTAGCTTTGAAGCTGTAACGAAAGTTGAGTAATTTCACTTGATATCAAGTGACAATTGTTTTTTCATGGTGTTATCGCTCCAAGGAGTGCCGGCTTCCTTGTTTTTTCTTGATTTAGAGCTTGGGTGTGGGCCGACTGTCTCATTTTACGCTTTCCAGAACTGGTCGAGGGGCTAACTTAACTAAGTCTCTCCTTTGGTGGGAGGTTGAGTTTGGCGGGTGGCAAAGCCACCCCTCCCGCAGGGAGGGACTTATGACTAAAGTCAGGGTGCTGGCCTGAGCCCACCCACCCAAAAGTGGTGAAAATTCACTCTGTGAATTTTCCAGACTGGAGTTCATTTGCCATCACTCCCACCGCGAGAACTTAAGAAGACCATGATCTTCTTGATTTTTAGAAGTCATGACCTTACCAAAAAGTTGCATGAGGCTTTTATTGCAAATTTTCAAAGAATGTTGGAGATGATTTGCTTTGGGAAAACTCAGTGTTTGCACAGAGGGGGACAAAGCGCAACCCCCGTTCACCTCTTAACAGTTTTTTGAGCTTTGCAAGCAAACAACAAGGAGATTAAAAAAATGGGTTCCACCAAAGGAAAGCCAGGATGCAGGCGCATCTTTTGTCCCGCAGATCAACATGTGTAGCTTGCAAAACAAGAGGGCTACAGCCTCTCAAACTTGAACGAGATTTCTGCAAGATCCTCTCAGGCAAGCACCTCAACTTTAGTCGTAAGTCCCTCCCTGCAGGAGGGGTGGCTTTGACACCCGCCAAACTCAAGCTCCCGCCAAAGGAGAGGCTTAGTTAAGTTGGGTCAAGGGGCATTTAATACTTGACAGGGGCTCTTGTACTGGTGTGATCTCTTCTCCATGCTGACTATTGCCAGAGAAACTCGATAAAGGTTTGAATATTGGGTAGGATTGAGGCTCTCAATTAATGGAGCTGAGAGCCTGCCCCTCAGTCGAGGGAATCAGAGTTCCAATGTTTTTCTGCGAGATGCATTGGTTAAATTCAGGTGCCGTTGCAGCCGTGAGGAAAGCTGAGATAGGTAGATGGAATAAACAAATCTGCACTGCATTGTGGACAATGGCACGGGTGGGGACTAATGTTTTTGTTTGACTCAATCAGGTGTGTAAGGCAGGTTGGGCAAACAGAAGCTGACGGCTTCCTCCTGCTGCCAGCTGCCAGCACTTTGCCATGTCCTCGGTCCGGGAGTGACTGGGAAGTTGTAGTCAAGGACTTGTGCACGGGTGTGCCCACTGCAGTTGCACAGTCTGTAGCAGGGTCTAACAGCTGTACAACAACACATGTTGTGTCCAATTGCAAGGGCAAGGGCAAGGACTATGACATTATGTTTGTTTGACTCAATGAGGTGTGTAAGGCAGGTTGGGTAGAGCTGATGCATTTCTTCTGCTGCTAGCTACAGTGGCAGTAGGCATGTTACTGTACAAAATTTTTGGGTGTTCAAAATGTTGAGGGAAAAAATTAGAGAAAATTTTGTTACAGTGGACCACCCAGGGGGCTTGGTGAGCTTTAAAAATTGCTCTGTGGGGCTTGAGAAATGACCCACAACACCTTTGGCCACTGTTTTTGAGCAAAAAACCTCATATTTGACTTCAAATCACCCAGAATGGCTGTCCACAAGTGCCACACTGCTCAAAGGAAGGGAAGAAAGTCCAATGGCAAGGCCCTAGCAGCTGGTATTACAAAGCATAAATATGGTTTTAGGGGGTCTAAGTACATCCAAATGGGGTATTACAGGGCGTGAATATGGGTTTAGTGGGTCCTAAGTACATACATATGGCCTTGTAGGTCTGTCTAACCCCATATGTTTGAAATGTTGGGTTTGAAAAAAAAACTGAACGGCTGTAGCCGGGACTTAGCCTTCATAAATATAGAATCTACAACCTCCAAGAAGCCCAAATCTATGTTCAAAGTGAGTGGGTGACCCCTCACATCAGCAAACATTGGGCCAGGACCCCGGAAACCCCCTATGGAGGTGGGTAATGAAAATGTATGAATTTTTTGGCAAAAACCCAAAATGATACTCATGAAAAGTGTATGAATGGCCCATTTTTTCATGAAGCTTACTCACCTGGGATGTATGAATTTGCAATTACACATGAATTTAACCCAATTTTTTCCATCTTTTAGCCCTATTTTCCGTGAAAAAACTCCCAAATGGGTTTGAGGAATGAGAAATTTGGACCCCTGTCAGCCTTAGAGACAACAATGTTGCCCAAAAGGCTTCAACAATGTTCTCTTCTTATTCTTCTCTTCAATACAAGCATTTTCATATTATAATATTCACACCTTGTTGTGTATAAGTGTGAAGTAATATAATAATGGAGTAATTAACCAGGAAGTCCACATAACATCTAATCATTTTCTAAGTTCATCCTCATAATGCATATTCATTTTGATAAACATGGTTCATCACTTTCAGAGTTGGGCAGATGAAAATTTTCATCATCACTCACCAACCAGAACTTAGAAGAAACAGACCCATTGGACAAACACTCCTCACTCCCCAGAACTCCAGGTCCCATCATTTCCCCTTGTCGTTGTGTTGTGGTCATTTGGTGTCACCTGTCTGACTAGTAAGCAGCTTTGCCAATCCATCTTTTCTTCAAAGTTCATCTTGGAGCTTTGATTTTATCACTCTTCATCTTCACTCTCTTTCTCTTCATCTCAAGGAGGCACCATCATCACCTATCCTGAAAGGATCAATCAACTTCATCTTAGTCTTGTGGCACTTCACACTCACAAAGTTTTCCTTATAAGTATCCTTTGCCTTTGGCATAAAAAATAAGGCAGTCCCTGACTGTACCTTCCCCTGCTTCTCAGGTTGAAGAGACTGTGGCTCTGCCCGGTTCTGCTACTCTTGCTCTCTTTGAGATTGAGCTCATTACCAGTCTTTTCAGACTCATTATTATTATTCTTAAGTCCTCCCCTTTTGTCCTCATCTTCCCCTGAAATATAGATTTGTGCCCCCCATATCTTGTGCCCTGTTGTCACATAAGAGACCCAGGCTCACAACCCCCGTCCCCAAATAACCTGGATTTCCCCTAACCTGGAGGCTCCCCCGGGGGAAATGCTACTCATGAAACATGTATGAATGAGTGTGAAAAATGTATGAATTTTTGCAAAAACCCGGATTTTACATTACCCACCTCTATTGGGGGTTTCCGGGGTCCTATTGGGCCTGCAGGCTGGAACCAGTTTTGGTGGTGGGAGTGTACAGTAACATGCCTACCGCCACTGTAATTGGCATGTCCTTGGTGCGGAAGTGACTTGGAAGGTGTAGTCAAGGGCTTGTACACATGGTATGCCCACTGCGGCTGCACGCTCTGTAGCACTTTCTAAAACAGCTGTACAATGTACATGTGGCCATTTATTCTGTCTTTTGATTCTCCCATTCTCTGATCAACATTTCTTTCAAACTTAACCAAAGCCACTTGAGTGGCCCCACACTTCTTGCATTGCAAAAGTAGCAAGACCTGGAGGCTGGGGCCTTTACAAAAGTAATTGCTTGCCTCTCCCTCCATGGTAGAGAAATCACCATTTTGGGCTTCTGCTCCTCAAATTGGAAGGAGTTCAAAGATAAATTCACCTTTTGATTGGGGATTTTGTTGAGAATGGGCTTTTCACAGACTACTGCATAGAGACCCAAACCAGCTGGCACAGTTACAAACAGATTCTTTTTAAGAAAAATGCAAGAAAAACAGTAAAAACTCACCTTTTTTGTCTTTTCTGAGGAAAGATGTCCATGAGCGCTCCACATGAAAAATAAAGAATATTTGATAGGGGGTATCAAATATAGGCAAATCCACACTTATGTAATTGACTGGTTTTCCAAAATTCACCATTTTTAAAACCTGTTGGATGCTCATCAAGCACCATTTTGGATGCAGTAATGAAGAAAAAGATTCTTGAATAATTGACTGGTTTCTAACTGTTGATTTGGTATATTTGATACCCCCTAATGGCATTACTCTGTTGGAGTGTCAGTGAATAGAGTCACCAAGCAACTATGCTAATTCTGTGAGAAAATAGCCAATTGTGAAAAATGACAGTTCTATTGAGTTAGGAGTAAATTTGAAGCCAAAATGTTCCCTTTTGGGGGATTTGTACAGCTGATATCATAATTCCAAACCTCCTTTTTTGGAATCTTGATTGAGCTCCAGTTCACAATCAAAATTCATTTTCTTTGAAATGAGGCCACATCCAAACTGACTTGATTTTGGTAAAGATTGAAGGTTTTATCTTCTTGGAATTAGGTGACCCGCTTTGCTGTCAATAAGAATGAAGGAATTTGGCTATGAGATGATGATCAGGATAGGGTAGCATATGCTGCCAGTACTGTGGACAGCCTATGGGGGATGGGCTATTAATTTGCTTGCTTCCTCTTCATGTTTCATTAATGTGATAGAATTCCACCCTTGGTTAGGAAATGAGTGACGGTGAGTCCCAAGTTGCCAACAACCAACAGCAATCAAAGTATCAACTGGCCGACCAATTGCCCAAAGAACTGATGGATTTGTTTTGGGAATGGCATTGGTTGCACTACCCGGGGCACCCTGTTATATCCCTTAGCCAGTGCTTTTCCCTCCGGGGCTTTCCGGGGGCAGATCCCACCACTCTGACTCGACTCAGTCCACCAATCAACTTAAAGGTGTAACCCGGGGTTCGGGACGGGGTCTGAGGGCTGTCCTGAACCCCACACCCTGAAATGCCCCGGGGCATCCCTGAACCCCGGAGTTGCAGCTTTTCCTCAAATCCAAGCCAAAATTGCCATGTTGGTTCATTTTCCTTAATGTTTTGTGAATTTTTTTTCCTCTTTTTTTGTTTGATCTGTCATCTTTTTTTCATCTTTTGTTCTGGTTTTTCTTTTTTTCCTTTGTTTTTCCCGCATTCCTGATACCCCGGGGTATCGGGGCATTGCTGAGGCCTTCCCAAAGCCCCACACCCCGGGGTCAGACCTCGGGGTGAGACCCCGGGGCACTGAGAGCATCTCCACCGCGGATGTTACTTGGGGTGCTAAATTCCCGGAAGTTTCAACCGCGGCGCAGGCATAGCACCCCAATCCAAAGGTCATTCCACACCGCAAGATGGAGAAATAGGAGCTCTTGGTAGTGAAATGGATGACTTCCCGTCGCCATTTACAGGGCTACAGATGCCATTCTAAATTCTAAATTTGGGCACTTTTTCAAAAAAGTTATTTTGGACTTGATACTCATTGTTGAGATGTTTTAAGAGGTGTTGAGTTTTTGGTCAAAAATCTAGAATAAAAGCTCTAAATCAAGAATTTGGAATCCTGTAAACGCCGAAGGGAAGTCATCCAATCCCATTCCCCGCTCCCCCAAACAGCAAAATCAAGGTGAGCAAATGAAATACACGACACACGACATATACCCTCCCAATGGTGGCTGCCGGCCATTGGGAGTGTATACTCTCCATACTCCCTTGATGGCGGATATTGGCCATCAAGGGAGTGATCACCTCCTTGATGGCCGACCCGATGGTTGTTGTTGGCCATCAGGAGTGTATATGTACATTTCAAACTCCCTCGATGGCCGATATCAGCCATTGAGGGAGTGATCACCTCCTTGATGGCCGATATCGGCCATTGAGGGGGTGTATATACCCTCTCAATGGTTGTTATCGGCCATCGGGAGGGTGTATGCACTCTTGATATCCGATATCAGCCATTGAGTGAGTGATCACTCCCTCAATGGCCAATATCAGCCATTGAGTGAGTGATCACTCCCTTAATGGCCGATATCAGCCATTGAGTGAGTGGTCACTCCCTCGATGGCCAATATCGACCATCAGGAGGGTGTATACACTCTTGCAATGGTTGATATTGGCCATCTGGAGAGTGATCACACCCTTGATAGCCGATATTGGCCATTGAGAATTGATGAATGTTTTGATGATGTGTTGATGTCGGGGGATATGGGGCTGGAGAATCACAAGGTTTGTTGTGTGATACTTGTGTTGTGAGCTGCTATTTCGATCCTACATTTGAGATCCGTATAGAAGTGAAGAGGGAAGATCTTAAGTTTTTTGGAGCTTTAGCAGCCCCGGTGGAGCTGCTAAGTTGTGTTTGGGGTGCTTATATGTTCCGTATAGCAGCGCGGTTTAACACCCGCGGTGGAGATGCTCTGAAACGGGTTACACCCTTAAATCAACTTGGGCCATCGACTACTTATTTATCTATCTCCATATCCTCGCCCATCCACGACAGACCATCCACAATTCGATCCGCACCGTGCCGAAATGTCCATGGCGAGGTCCTTCTTAGGTATCGACTCCGGTGGGTGACGGGACTTGAATGAGGTCAGGCCATCTGGAAGGTTTCTGATTCGATCTTAGCTCTCTTGCATCTATTTTCAGACACCGAGGATGAAACCTGGCACCCTGAAGAAGAAGAGTACACCGAGGAAGAAGAACAGGATTCTACAGAGGAGGAGGAGGACCAGGCCTCAGACGACACGCTGGACAGCGGCAATCTCGAGGTGCTCGAAGCATCCGTCGCCACCGGAGATTCTGACGTGCCCCTCTTCGGCAAACCATCTGAATTCTATCCAGCCGTCATCGAGCCGATCCAAGACGGCGTGAATCTGGAACGCAGCGGCTCGTATGGAAAAGTCGGTACCCAGCCTCTATGTACTCATTTTTTAATAGAAGGTGCTCAAGCTGGAACCCATGTGTTGATCAAAAAAAAAAAAAAAAAAAAAAACCAGCCGCCAGACCATTACGTTGCGTCCAAGAAGCGGCTCAAAGACCATTCCTCAAACACGTTTGACATCCTATCTGCCTCGGAAACCTCGCACCATCCGTTCAACAAAAACCAGTTGGCTCCCGTAAGCCGCCGTTTTTCCTGCGCCAGCATGTCACCACAAAAATGCCCATGACAGATCGACTCAAAGTTAGGGTTTTTGGGGGTGCCCCCTTTGCCGATGATCGTACATAGAACCATTTACCTAACTCACCCGGGACTGAGGTGGCGGCCTATCGCTCTAGAATCTACATTGGCCAATACTCTCAAGGTTTGCTCTTTTTTTTTCTTTTTTTTTTTTTTGGATTGATCATATTTGATGGTACACGCACACGATCGATAGAATCAGTTGAATAAAATGCACATTTTGAACATTGCCCTTGTTCTTATAGATGGCACATTCTTTTACACTTGCACTCAAGCGTTCAGAGTATACATTTATGACATGTGAGCGCAATTCGCAAACCCATCACCAATGCCGGGCTACCAAGTGGGTTCAATGGGGCGCGTTTTCTTTAGGACGGTACCGCCGGTGACGATGTCCAAGACATCACACGACACGCTGCCTACGTCACAAGCGCGAACAAACCTGCATCTGTTTGGGGGGATACGGGACACAAGCATGCACAACTCGTCCTTGAAGCTAGTCCGCACCTTCCAGGCGCCTGCGCAAAACTGTCGATGGACCATTACCGATGCGACGCTCAGTCCGGACAACAACTGGTTAGCCTACAGCTCCATCTCGCCCTACGTTCATCTTGTTAAGACGCGCGGAGAAGATGCTGTGCTAGGCCTCGGCTTGGAGGAACATGAGCAGGAAGTCCTGTGTCTTCTTGGTGATGGTTGGCCCCGCGGGCATGGCAGCGACACGGGCATTTGGAGCCTCAGATTTGATTCTCAGGGACGAGAATTAGTGGCTGGCTGCACGCGAGGTAAGTGTGTAGTCTTACATACACCCCATCTTGTCAATAGTGATTCCGCTCAGATCACTCCATGTCATATTGCTTATCATTGCGGGAACCTCGATCAGGGCGCATCGTTGCATATGACGTAGAAACAAGGACAATCCTGTCCAACATCAAGGGCCATTTGCAGGATACCAATGCAGTTGAGTCTCTCATAATACACTGGTAGATTACCAGCCCCTCTCTCCCGTAATGTCTCTTGATTTAGCTCATCGCATGCACCCTCGTTGCTTGGTCTATCCTCAGGTGTGCTTTGTCGATCAATCTGATCCCAACATCTTGGCATCGGGGTCTGATGATTCATTCATCAAAGTGTGGGACCGCCGGTGTTTGAATGACGCCAAGCCCGTTGGGTGAGTCGAATCTCAGCCCTTTTTCCACTGTCACCCTTTCCCTTTTTTTGTGGCCACGGCGGATGAATTTTGATCAGTAAAATGTTTCCTTGTAGTGCGCTGATTGGACACACCGAGGGTATCACATATGTCAGCTCCAAGGGTGATGGCCGGTACATTGTGAGCAACGGGAAGGACCAGGCGGCCAAGCTGTGGGACTTGCGAAGAATGATCTCCGGCGCCGAGTTCGACGCGATGGAAAAACCTAACACGTTTATTGACGATTGGGATTACCGTCATGGCACATATGCCCGCCCACGTACGTTGACTTAAAAAAAGCTCGGATAATCACCATTCGAGAATGGCTGCGGAAAGAAAGAAGGAAGGGAAAGGCTGACGCAAGATGAGCCAATACGGTATTACAGGATATCTCAAGCACCCTCAAGACGCCTCGGTGATGACGTATCGGGGACATTCTGTGCTCAACACACTGATTCGAGTGCACTTCTCACCGGCCAACACGACGGGCCAGAGGTATATAGGATCGGGGTCTTCGGACGGGAACATCCACATCTGGAATCTGGACGGGACGACGGCGCAGAAGATCGAGCGGTCCAAAGCGGCGCCGTTGCTGAAAGCGTCGCGGGAGGGAGTTGGGGTAAGGGGGACGGGGCGCAGCAGCAGCAGCAGCGAGCACTACTTCTTCAACGACCCGTACCGGCCGTCCGGCTCCAGCAGCGCCACCGGCCACACCTGGGCCGCCGGCTCCGACCTCTACCGCCGCGGGTTCTACGTCGAGCAAGTCAAGCCCACCGTCCGCGATATCAGCTGGAACCCCAACGAACCCTCCATCATGTCCACATCCTGGGGAAGCTGTAGCGGCGACCCCGGCGCACTCTCTATCCACCCCTTCCTCCCTCATGCTCGCATCGATCCCTGATTCCTCTTCGATCCGCTCTCCCTTGGTCTCCTCTATACAAAGCATTCATTCTCCCTTCTACTCCTGCCTCCTAACATCTTATCTTTTTTTCTTTCTCGAGAACCCGTCTTATTCATCCCAAGGTCATCGTTATCACGATGCGCCCGTGTTCTCTCTCAAAACGTAACTGCCCAGTTATCCATATTATAATACTTTGCCATATCAATAATTGTACTTACTGCTACTACTACATGTGTGTGTGTGTGTGTGTGTGTGTGTGTGTAATTCTACTCGTATCTTTGTCTCCTGATGTTATAACCTCAAGTAATAGCAGTTATCATGATGATCCATAAGTGTAGTTTTTCTAACGAAAAAAAATACACAGCCTTTCAAGGGTCTCAAGTCTGTTTACATTCTTTGAGATGAAGTAGTGGTGATCTAGCAGGAAACATGCCATACACACAGCATGATGGTATCATCAGATTTTCGTTTCTGCTTGAATAATCAGATGAAATTGAATCAATGATACTTGTTTCTCTTCTTCTTTGCCGCGAACAAACGAACAAATTAAGCAGTGCGATCTCTGCCAGTGACAACATATATATAGATGGAAATATGTATATTGGCGGGAAGAATCCTGAGAAGAAAGGTCAACAAGACACACAAAGTAGGCAGAAAGAAACCCCGAGTGCAAAGAACATTCAATTCAAGAGGGAGAGGAAGAACTGGAGTGAATTTTCAAAGTGTGTGTGTTTTTTTTTTTTTGGCGACAGAACCAAGGGTAGGAGAGAGAAAAAAAAAAAATCAAACGAGGGTCTCAGTTTCCTCGATGACCTCCTCGATCCATTCCTCGATCTGTTGAGATTCAGCGGGATCCTCGGGGGCATTGAGGGTCGCGGGGAGAGTAGCTTTACCGAAAGCAGCGGCGTCAGCGGCGCGGTCGAGCTTAGCGCGGCGTCTCCAGGAGTCCCATTCGTCGAGGAGACGGCGACGGTGGGCGACGAGCTCGGCGCTGACATTGCTCGCCTCCAGCTGGTCCTCCTCCTCGAACTGCTTGCTGTACTCGCGCAGGTTCTTCCGGATCTTGCGCTGCGTCTCCCGGCTCAACAGCGACCGCGGCCGCGGCCGCCATACTAGCTGCTTGAACCGCTCTAGCGTGCCCTTGTGTAACTGCTCGCCCTTGAAGTCCCAGATGACGTACCCGGTTTCAAGCTTTGGAAGAGAGAGATTTGAAGAGATCATTAAATAAATAAATAAAATCCCTGAAAACGTAGCCCAAAGAAAGAAAGAAAAAAAAAAAAAAGCTTACAGAGTTCAGCCACATGCTTCCGATACTGGCCAAATATCTGCCACTGGGATCCCACTCCAATTCCGTCATGCCGTAATGTTCGACAGAGGAGAGGAGCGAGATTCCAGACCCGAGATCCTTCTCGCTCTCGTCCAAGTCCGTGTCCCAAAACTCGAGATCGAATTTCGAGCTGGATCCCAAGGTGGCAGTGACTACGTGTCTGCCCTTGGGAGACCAATGCACCGAGTTGCACGTCTTACCGTCGTACGTTTCTTTTCAAAAGAAAACACACACGATGTGTCAGATCGATTGGTCGGGGCACGTAAGTACGAGACCGAAAGGTGGGCGCTCACTGAATAATCGGAAGTCCCCTTTCTTAACATCCATCCCAAAAAAGTGAATGCTGGTCTTGATCGTTGTTCCCGGAGTCGGGCCTTGAGACAAGTTGGGATCGTTGCTCGTGATGAGAACAAACCGATTGCCCTTGGGTTCCCATGCAAACGCAGTCACGGTATCTGAACCATAAAACCCCCTCGAATCTCAGCTTTTTATCAAATGGGTAATAAAAAAAAGGGGGGGGGGGGATGTCTACCTTTGATTTCAATCACATCAACCGGGTATGACTTGTCTCGAACGCGGAACAGTTCCAGATTGCAGTACGTCGTTTTCTTCGTCTTGGTGTGTCGGTCAACTTTGACGCAGACGTAGTCGCCGTTAGATTGCCAATGTATTTTGGCCTATACAAGAAAAAAAGAAAGCAAGTTAGGACTGAGCAAATGAGTGAAAACAGTAATTTTATGGAATCCAGATGAGACTGACGTCGTGAACGTTGAAGAGATTCTTGGAACGTAAGGTATCACGGGATGGGATGTTCATTAAGGAAACTCTCGCAGGCTGGTTGGCGACTTCAGGGGTCCAGAAGGCCAACATGTTAGATCTCTCGCCCACGTTCTTCTTGGGTTTGGAGTCCGAACTAGGCCCATCGAATGAAGCGCTGGGAAGCAAGTTTTGAGCTTCCAGGATAGCATCCCGCTCCGTTTCGCTTAACGGACACCATTCGAAGTCGACCACTCCTTCGATCTTGATGCTCTTTTTCTCGAGTAAGCCCATCCCAGGTGTTTCGTAGACGCTGATAGCTTGTCCAGGGGTGACTCGAGCCAGATAGCGGTCGTCCCCACTCCACTTGAACATGGGCCACTGGAACTTGATCCTAGCTCCGCCCTCTTCTTCCGGTGAAGGATTGGGTACAGGAAATGTTCGCAGTAGTTTTCCAGTCACGACCTCCCAGACCGCGATGCTATTTCCTTCGTCGTCTTCCGAGAAGATTCGAGGGGCATTAGGGTCATTGGGAAGCTCGATCGGCTGATCGGACCAGGTGACCAGATAGTTTTCCATGGGCGAAAAGTCAATCAGCTTCACTTTGGGATGGTAGAGTCGATGGATTCGGTCAAAGTTGGCTCCGCCCCATAGGGCAACCCCCTGATTGTGGATGGTGGCCAACATGGTACCATCTGGAGACCAAGTGCAATAGGCGTCGGTCCATTTCTAATCATGGGAGATGAGAGAGAAAGTGGTCAAAGCCTGTATATAATACTGGTGATGTTGAAGGGATAGGGTCAGAAGCGTACATTTCGTTTGTGAGCTACTTCGGGAGTACCGTTTCGAGCATGCCAGGCTATCTTGACGTCGTCGCCTTGGTAGATGACCATCTGATCACGGCCCTGTGGGTCAGCTAGCCAGTTTTTCAAGTGACTCCGAGGCTTGTACTCTTCCAATACGGGGGGCACAAAGTTTTCGGCCACATGGGCGAATCTCTCGACTTCGGTGAATTTGATCACGGTGAATCGGTGTTTCTTGTCGAAGGGGTAGTCGTGCAGGTTTCGCACGGCCCGATCGGCATCCTGAGGAGTGTTAAGCTCGATGAAGAGATATCTGTGGGGTTGAATGTCATCCAGGTCAATCAAATCTGTGCCTGACTGACGGCAAGATTGTGCCCCCACTTGTTTTGGAGAGAGGGAGAGACTGACCCTTTGCTCTGGTTGTTCTGGTCCAGCGGCATTTCGATGTTAGCCTCATTGATCTTGAGGTCCTTCTTGGCAAAGGTGGAGACGATGGCCTTGACCAGTCTTCCGCGCTTGGCCTCATCGACGATCGGAGCGCCCTCGACGACGATCAGGTTGTCGAACGTATCCTGAAACTTGGGCCGGAAGCGCTCCTCGATGTCCGTGTAGTCGATCTCGAGATCTGACTCGTCATCGTCGGTGAAGTGGTCCACTTCCTTTCCGTTTGCAACCATCGTGGCAGTTGTAGTCTGTTCCGTGTATTCTTTTTCTCCCTTTAATAACTCTCCACAAGGGCAAAACCTAACCCCGGCCCCGAATCACTCCCGGGGGTCACCCCCGAACTGACACTTGACATCCGGAACAAACACCGCTCAATAATACATATTCTTGGATCAGTGTCAGAACTGGTGACATAATCCAGATGCACTGGGCTTTGGCCAATGTTTTCGAAGTTTTGGGCAACACATTTGTCAGAACTCTTGTTATTCCTTCCAGCCCCAACATCTCTGGTTTAGTAAAGATCTTGTGGGAACCATATCTTTCAGCTTAATTTATATTAAGTACACCCTAAGGTGATGGATATATGTATGGGAAATGAACCATCCCATCTTACACTTTCTTCTCGGAAGACTCAACATGATGGGCATTTATATAGTGTGTAGAAGCCTGCACTGAAGAAGAAAATTAAAACACATCTCTTACTAATTTTTCAGGATGACAAAATAAAAAAAGAGAAAAAAACCAAGAAACGCTCTGCAACCTACTCATGATCATTTGAATCTTTATTGTCAATTGAATTTTTGTTATAACCAAATAGCAATAAGTACCTCATTGAAATTACCGCGGCTACCACTGGCTCTGTTATCAAAGATCATATCCCTTGAGTCTCTTCCATCATTGCCGTTGTATCCACTTGAACATTCTGGCGTATACCTAGTACCATTGTTTTGGTTTCGCGAGAAATGTTGATGACGCCTGAGCATTCTACCTCACGTTTGGTTTTGAGCCAATATTACATAAATACTCGGTTTTTTCTCCGAGGACTTATTTGCAGGAAACCCCTTAATCTTCTTCAAAAGACTTGTCCTGGCTTGAATTGACTATCTTGCGCATTCTTACACGGTTATAACGGTTCAAATATTTATCCTGCTTCCACGGACCCGAGTCGTGTCGATCAGAACCCATTTCTACGCAGAATTCATCACTTACAAGTATCAAGACAGCCACATAAAACTCGTCATGTCATGAGTCCAAGCGGGTGGCGGACTCTCTAAGAAGTAAGTAGAAGCACCCGTATTGCAGTTGTGTATCAAGCATCTAATTTGTAAACTTGTTTGGTTTATAGCATGTTTGCTGGCGCGCTTATCGACATATTTACATAGGCATGTTCTATTGCCCACCAATTCAGAATGACTTTACTTGGCATAATGATCAAAATGGCTCTTCCATCTTTGCTTGTTATGATTTTACTGCTTTTGATTGCTTGTGATGCCGTCCCGGTTCATGATGATGAGAATCCGTTGATTGCCTGGATGACCACGGATGCTCCCAGCTTGCATGATATCTTCAACCCCATCTCAACATCTCAAGTGCAAGCGACTCATTCTACTTTCACAATGGAAGCACCGCCCACTGAGTCTGCAGAAGCGTCGACCTCCTCCCTAGGGTTAGAGAGGCCACTCTCGCCGAACGCTCTTCATACTCATTTCGCACCTTATTCAGACTCTCCAGATCATTTTTCATACTTCCGGAGTGGTGAAGACCCCAACCAACTCCACGAGATGCATCAGATTCTGCAAGATTCGACGAGCTGGGAAGGCACTTCCGAAGAACGTGAAGATAACTACGGGAACATCCCTAACCCGACTACAAGGCTACTACAGTCCGCCCATCAAGAAACTCATACTGAACGGAATGAAAATATCGGCTCCATTCAACGATCATCTGGCATTCCAGGAAATCCTAATATCCCAATCAACATAGGGCCTTTCATACTTAATCCTTTAAATGATTGTCAAAGAGAGTTACAGGAGTCCGCTTCCAGTTTAAGAAGTAAATCAACCCGCGAGAGGAAATCAAAAATGTCAAGTCTTCTTTCGAAAGAAACCAAAAAGGCACCATCAAGAAAAGGGAGACTACCAGTAGCGCGAATGCAAGATGCTATCAGTATCAAGTCTACACACGCCTTACGAGACACCTTTCTCATCTCCAATCACATTGATATTCAGTTTCCCCATCCTACATTACCCTGTATTGACGAGGACGGTTCACTCAAGTTTCATTTAGGCGCTTTTTCAATTGCAGAGCCGTCTGCTCTTGATTTTCACAAGATTAAGGTATTCGCCACAATGATTGATATTCCCATTAATTTCGAAAAGCCACTGATAGTTTCAGAGAAGCATTTGGAAAAAGAACTTAAATACTATCATGGAAGGGTTTCTATTCTTGAATATAAAACCGAAGGAAGAAAAGATGGTGAAGAAAAAGTACCTAGTCCAAAAAGAAATGGTATGACAAGAGATAAATACCGCGAAAAAACAGTGGGTATTATTCATGCCAAGATAGATGCTTGGATTCAATTTTACGAAGAAAAATGCGGAATAAGATTACAAGATCTTGGTTCAGCTGGTGGAATAGATTTTAGATCGGAAATAATCAAGACCGATTTGGTTTTATTTCTTCTCCGGGTCGATACTATTTCAACCATTGTTGTGAAGGAGGAACCACTTGTTTCTGAGGGGAAATTCGTAACCAAGAACAACAGAGATGTGTTGAAATATGCAGCAGAAAACTTTGAATGGATCTACGAACAGGCTCAAATATCAATGGACACATCACCACTGCTCCGACCAAAGGATTTAGGTTTCCTGCAAAAACAATCCAGAATCAGGGCGTCCGGTAAAATCAAGTTATTCATTGAAAAATGGCTCTCGCTAAGAACAATTGAAAATGATTCAAGAATCCCTCACATCTGGTTCACAACAACGGGTACTCCAAGACTTTTTCAGTCATTTTTTGAAGACATCTGGTTCTACACCACCAGAGTTCTTGATCAAGAGATTTCCAATGTTAATTGGAACAAAAATTAAGTGATATTCTTTTTGCTCCTGTTTCAGAGTTTTTTTTTTTTTTTCAATTGGTGTAGGTGCATGATAAATCTAAAATCTCTTGCTATGGTCATAACTAGATGCAAAAACATTTTCATAAAAGCATTCACTGGTAATTTTCAAATAGTATAAACTTTTTAAACACTTAAGATCCATCCTCAGGTGATGCTTGCCAATTGGTTTATGCTCTTTGATCAACTGTTGAAGCAGAATTGAGAAAGAAAAATGGGGGCAAGCAGTAATAGAGAATAACTGGAAGTAGAAAGCATTCTGTGCAACACCCAGTCAGTTGGATTTTAAAGTTCTTATACCAATTGACCTCTGTTTTTCTTCCCCTGTAGCAAACATGAATCTCTTCAACCATGACATTATTACATGAAAGTTGAGACATCATAATTCTTTTTTACCAGAACGCCTGGCCAGGTTGACAGTATCCCAGTTAAACTGGGATACAATCAAACAAGTTATAAACTTGGTTAGATTCCAAACAATGAAAAAAACAAGAAATCCAATATGTTTAAACTATAGAAATGGTATGAGGTTTCAAGGGTGATGAATAAGCTCAAGGGTTTCATTTTAAGAGTGAGACCAAAGGTGAAACAAATACAATACACAGTTTGTATCACAAGGATTTGTATCAACAAAAATGGCCAAAAATCATATTATTTATTGGGAGGGTCCCAAGGGAATCACAGTGGCCATCAAAGAATTTTTGTCAAGCCACTGGTACGTGAAAAGATACATGCTAATACATTGCAATTACCGTATTGGTTTCACCATTGGTGAGACTTAATACTAGACTTCATCTGTCACAACTGGGATGACAGGTCCACAACTATCACATCTGGCCACTGCCCCTGTGTCACACTAACAGGACTAAATACTCTTCTTTTAGCATCTTGAATACCTTGCCAGATCATGAGATGAGAAATGAGCCCAGTTCAGATTAGTGCTCAATCACAATTAAGCAAGTAACACCTCTTAATTAGGTGGTTCCAAACAAATCTTTCATGTGAATCAACAAACTCTTTGGCATAAACATTGTCTCAGGAGGATTTTGTGATTGTTTGACATTAATCAAAATACCCAGTGTGAACTGCTCTAGTATGTATTATTCTGAGTGGGAAAACTCCACTTTCCAGTGCCACCACCCCCACTCAGTACACCTTTAAATATAATCTGATGTTGATTCAAGATAGAGGTGTGAGGGGAGGAGGAGTCAAATAAACAGGGGGATGGAACTAGAGATGTTGGTATTTATGTTTTGTTGGTTGAGATATCACTAGGTAGTACATACTAGAGTGCATCCCAGTTGAACTGTGAATCAGATAAATACGGCCTTCAACCTGGCCAATAATGCTGTTGCCATGGTGCTAAGAGCAAAGAATGTCAATTCATTTCCCGTTGTTCTTTCCTTCCCTCAACGGTGATCTTTACTTTACTTGACTATAACCAGGCACTTTCAGTAGATTAAAGATGTTTTGATAATCTCCAATACTTTAATTTTACTAGTGAAGGAACATTTTCCAATGGGCTGATATAGTATAGAGCAACATATTACAGGTTTTAAACCTGGTTATTTCAATAACCAGGGTTAAAAATGGATGTAAATGTACTTTTACCCCTTTTTTTTCAAAATAAACAAGGAAAAACTGGGTTTAAATGCCTTTTCATTTTGATAAACAGCCTTTGGCAAGCCCCCCTCAACAATGAAAAATAAATTCTTCTATTTGATGCTTTATTGTGGAAAACAAGAAAAAATTGAGAAAGTGCAGTACACAAAAGGAAAATTCTTTATAGATCCCAGAACCATCTGTTATTTGTATTGATACAAAAAAATCTACTATATCTTTACTTTACCAATAACTTTAGGGACTTGGAAAAACGACTCCCCATTCCTAGGAAAACGACTCCCAAATGGGGTGTGACGTTGACTGGACCGTTTGCGGACCCAGCCACCAGGGGAGAATTTATGGCACTGGCATGCCAGTGCCACTCCATGTGTTTTTACTGGAACCCGGGGCCAATGATCCTATGTGTCAGTTCCCTATGAACCTGAAATGATGTTGATGTGGGTTAAGATAATTGGACAACATCTTCTGAAGTGAACCACAAAGCAAGCTGATATTCAAATGATCAAAATTGTAAATTTATAATGAATGAATCCACAAATCATATAGAACCCAAGCTGAACTCAAGTGAATCTTATGATTTTCTGAGTTCTTGAATGCTCCAATCAGTATTGGTCCATCTTTAAATAATTCTTCTTTAATATTAATACATCAATATTTCCATTCATTGACATGTGGAAAATCATTCTGATTAACAAGTCTTTATCAACTATCATTTATTATTTCTTTGCAGTGCCTAAATAATTTTCAATCTAAACCTGTTGATAAAATCTTTTCTATAACCTTATAGATGATGAAAAAATATTCATAAAAAGGATTCAAACCATATTGAGTACATTTGGAGCTAAATTTAGAGCTCTAATTTTCTTTAGAAGTTGAATTTTGAAAGTTTTATACACAATTACATATGTCCCCTGGTTTTTAGATTTCATAAAGTCCTCAGTTTACCAAAAAGAATTGAATTTCCATCAGAAAAAGTATATCATACAATTTTTATCCAAGACATCTGAATTTTTACTCTCTTCCAAAAAATGACAAGTACACCTGATGGTAGTTGGCCTCCGTAATAATCCCCTTTGAATAAAATTTTGACTTGAATATTTTCAAAGATCATTTTTGTGCAGTCACTGTGCATTTTGCACAGTGACTGTGCATTGAACATGTGTAATAGTTGACTTTTTTAAAAAAAAAAGTTGGGTCAAAAGTTGTGCCATAGTTTCCAAAGACCAAATCCCATTGGTCGCTTTTTTGCTTTGTTTGTGGTGCTTCGTGTACGCTTGTTACATTATTGTGACATTTGAATTTTTACGCTGCTGTATGCCCGTACACCAGAGTACAAATTCATATTTCACAGTGATTTACAGGTGTGTGAAAGGTTGTAAAGGTGGTTTTTGCTGTTTTGACCAAAAAATGGTTAAAATGGGACACCTTTGTTGCAAATCCAAATGATTGTTTGCTGGAAAGTTTGGTCTGAGCCAAAAAGTGTACAAATGGGGGTAGGTAAAGACCCAATTCTTCAGATTTTAACATTCCTTCAAAATGCAGGACCAACTACAATGAATTGCGGCACCTCAAAAACAGAAGATTGTGAATTCATTCCATTCAAAAAAGCACATTATATTCAAGTTTTTTTTGCCTCAAAAAAGTAAAAAAAAAAAAAAGATACTTCTTTGAAATAAAACAATCAAGAAGAAAGTAAATTTACAAAAGAATGATGAAATCAGAACTGTGGTTGCTTTGGTATCAGTTCAGGTTTGCATGCTTCAAGTTTTCCACTTGAGTTGGACATAAAATCACATACACATAGAGCAACACTTGTTGTGAGATTGTTGGTGACTTCAAACTGAATTTCAGTTGAACATGCAGTTTGAATGTGCATACCTCCAAACACAGTTAAAACCAAGAGAGGGTAATGAGTTATGCAATGGCACCCGTCAACGGGTGCCATGAAATCTCCCCTGGTGAGCTTTTACATCTTGGGAGTTGTTTTCCCAATTTCTTCAGGGAAATGGGAGTCGGGCAGAACATTAGCCCACGCAAAAAGAATAATAATGCAAGCAACCCCTGTGGGAGTCGCTAGCCCAAACCTGCACGTAAAAGTGGGATTCAATCCCCCAGAAACATGACGCGTGGGAGTGGCCCCTCAACCCCGAACCCGCGTCAGAGTTTAGTCAAGGTCAAAATCAATTTCCCAGCATCCAAGAAGAACTCTATCAACACATTGTGGACAACAGAAGATTCTACAAAGTCAACACCTTTTTCCAAAATATTGACGCCATGTTAAGAAGAATCAAATTTCCGGATCTTACGGTGAGATGTGATATACCCAACTGGATGTGCATGCCAAGCATGGGTGATTCATGGGCCAACGCCTTTGAGTGTCCAGTTTTCTTCTTCTCCAAAAACTGTTCCCAATCCTTTTTTCCTGCCATGTGCCCCCCAAACAACAATCCCCCCATCTTCATTGCTTTTTCCTGTTCACATTTTGTGGTTGTTCAGCTGAAAACCCCCTTCTCTTTCCTGCCCCTACTTTACAGATGGACTGGGAGGTTGCAGCTGAGAATGTGGCCTTGGGTTGGAAGAAAAGATATGCCAAATGTTTTGAGTTAACTGAAACTCTCAAGGATGCAACCTCCCCAGATAAATATAAACATTATTATAAGTTGTTTTTTCCTCCTATTTGTTCTTTCTGTTTTTTTTTTCTTTTGTTTTTTTCTTCTTGATTTTTTCTTTTCCTTTTCATTTTCATTATGATTGATAGTTGTTCATTCTCAGCGTTGGATATATAGTGCTCAGCTTCCATTCCAATTTATTCCATGTTTTTGCGCTCATTGTCACTTTCTGCTTATGTGTCAAATGCTAAGAGCTTTTAACTGGGTGAATGACATGCACTAATGCCATGGCCTTGAAAGCCAAAAAAAATTGGAGCCAATGAAGCTGATTTTCAATTTGAAGGGCTTGGGAGGTACTCATTCAAAGTATAATGAGTGTTTTGTGGTTTTGTCATAAAAGCAATACACCCAATTTTGGGTGGCTCTCATTTGAGTGCACCCTGAAAATATAAAGCTCTAAATCCTTCTCCATAATTAATAACATCTCCATAATTAATAACAAGTTCCTTCCTTAATTATGTGGGACTTTGGGGTATTTTCTTGCTGTTATAACACAGTGACGGTAGATTTTTGCTTTACATAAAGTAGAAAATTGTACAAAATGAGCAAAACTCCTTGATAATCACCTACACATGAAATTTGGATTTGAGATGATACAAGAATACATTTCATGATATCTGGTAACTATTTTGAAAGTTTGAGGCACTGGGTGCCACTCATCTCCACAATATAATTTTTTTTGAATATTTTTCAAATTATCCTGCCGACTCCCAAATTTCCTTGCGGAATTGGGAAAACGACTCCCAAAACTTTGCCGCAGCTTTTTTATGTCTGCCGCTAGTCCCTGACTGGTCAAAAACTAGTAGTCGCGACGTTGACTGGTCCTGGGAGTCGTTTTCCTAGGAATTGGTAGTCGTTTTTCCAAGTCCCTAACTTTAAAGTAAAGACTCACTGTTCATTGCTTCCCTCCTATTTTCCTCCTCTTCTCTCCTCTTTTGCTTCTGTCCCAATTTTTTCTTCTAATAGCTGTACTTCCTTTTCTCTTGAGATCCAATAAAATCACCCTGTTGGCACTTCAAGTGTCCAATTGTGACATTGTTGAAGCTGCGACTTTTGAACTCAGGAGGAGGGAAGAAGGAGGGCAGTGAGGATTTTTTAGGGACTCACTGGATTGGTTCTTTGTGTGGAAAAAGAAGGAAGAGAACCAATGTTTTATTTTCAATGCAGTCTGGTAAGTTTAAATAGACTACATACAGTTGCGCGCGGCATTGCGCTGTACGGAGGTTTTGGTGAGGTCCCAAATGTTGGCTCAAGAAAATGCAAAAAACCCAAAATTTTTATGGCTTTTGAGGGGCTGAGACATCATTTAAATGTTTTCTAAGCCCATATGGAAGCATTTAGCTTCCTGTTTGAGGCTTTGGTATGTATTTAGGGCAATATATTGACCTAATTTTATGTACTCAAGCCTTGATTTAGGCTCCGGGTCCCAATAGTCAAGTGTAAAAATAAAAAAATAAAAAAATGGCTGGACCAAACAGGTGGCCCCTCATATTCTTAGAATCTACAGACTCTCAAAGCTCTAAAAATGTGGTCAGCTTGAGTGCTGGACCCCCGATGACAACGGGGTTCTCCCCCGCGTACCCAGAACAAGTTTTGCAGGCGGCTCCGTACAGCGGAATGCCGCGCACAACTGTACCACTGTGAACTTGTGGTTATGATAATGAATAAAAGAATAATGAATGGAGATTTCACGTCTAATAAATAATGAAAGGAATTCTAATTGAAGAGACTAATCTATGTATACTAGAATGGCTTAGATGACTACTAATCAAGGCTCTGTGGCTACAATAACTGTGACATGTAAGTACTATCATGATAACTAAGATATGCTCAATAACATGATTCCAAGCATTAATAAAGAGTGATAGAGAAATAAAGAAAGGATTGTTGTTTTTGGGATGAGTAGATAAAGAGAATTTCAACAGACATGAGGAGAGAATCAGGCTCACCACTTTCCTGAGCCCACCACTTTCCTGAGCTCACCCCTTTTCTGACCAGATAGAGCTTTGATGGTAAGACCTCCACGCTCAAATAAAGTTTAGAAATGAGATATCTGGACGTAAGACTCCATCAACTCTCTTTAAGAGTCATCATGAGGTCCAAAGATGGGGCCAAAAAACGCCAAATCCCAAAGTATGTTTTTTAGATGGACAGCTGATTTTTCCGCTTGTGTCCATTCACAAGCTTCTTGTGTACTGTACTCTCTGAGTCCGAGTACAAATATTTCTTCCGGCAATTCTCACTACCTTTTTTTAGCTCATTCCCTAGCTACAAATTCACATTGTCATGTTCTGTCAAAAGAATTGTCTTGTGAGTTATAATAGGGGGTTTCAAAGTTGGGGCAAGTCAACTTGCCTGCCAGTTGGCAAGTCGCCTTGCACGTTTTTTCTGGCAAGCCGACTTGCCTGCATGCAGAGTCAAACTGTTGTACACCCCTCTTACAACCTTTATGATTTTTTTTCACTAATCACTCCTTGGGAGCATTGCAGAGCGACTTGCCAAGTGGCAGGCAAGTCGACTTGCCTCTACTTTGAGTCCCGCTAATATGTACCAAAAACACAGTTTTTTACCACTAGATGACGCTAATCATGATATTTGACATGACGGTGGAAGGGGTTATGAGGGTTTATGGCTGCTCACTGCTTCAGGGAGCTTGTTCAGACAGCCAGACTCGGAGTGAATTGTGACCACAAGACATACACAGCGGGACGATTTCCGAGCTCAGGCGCCGCACCTGTGACGGTTCAGTCATCGAGACCGCATGGGGACGTGATGTGACCACGTGACGACCCTGCCGTCCCAAGCACGCCGGTAGAACCGTCACCATGATTGTGGGGGCCACGCTGCACGGACGGTGTGGTCGGTTTGCCGCCACACGTCGTCCCCCGCCGTTGCTTGGACTGCGTCGTCCGATAACGTCACATTAAAAGGCGTCACTGGGGCGCCCGCGGGCCGGCAGGTCATATGACCTCAGTGACGTACAAGTCACCACAACCGTCACCTTTGCCGCCGTCACCGGGACGCTTTGCTCACCAACAAACAGGTGCGTTAAAAATCATGCTGTAGCATGAATTTTGAGATTCTGATCCCGCTACACAAAAATAGAGCAACTTTTTTTTTTTAGAAAAATAAAACACTTAATCAAAAAATTTAGTGGAAGGGTGTCCAATCGCAGGAGTCTAGTCACTAAAGCAGTTTGGCTTGTAAATGCCATGTAGTGCAGCAGTAGATGATCATGGCCTGGCTAACGAGTAGCACCGGGCCATACCCGCATGTCGTGGGTTCAAGCCTGGTGGTTGTTCTTTAGTCGGCCGTACCCCCTGATGCGAGCCACTCCGGGCGGATCGGATGGTGATCCGCTCGCAATCTTGTTTTTTTTTAAAAAAAAAACGTCCCCATGACGCAGTTTGCCGGTGCAGGGAAGGCTGGCGCATCGTCTCACTGACGATTCGGTGACGCGGCGAGGGGACCGTTGACCATATGAGGTTTTGCTTTGCGGGGTCGCATGAGCGCGCCCAAACCGCAATTATGACGTCGGACCCGTCCCGCTGTGTACACACACACACACACACACACACAGCGTATGGTGTGTGAAGCTCATCTGGGCCGGTGCTTAAGTCCCGCTTGTCTGTGGACCAGCAAGACTTAAGCACCGGCCCAGAAAGCTTAATTGTATGCTGGATGAGTGGCCTTGATCTTGGCCTCCGCTTAAGCTTGCCTTGTCCGCGTTTAAGACAAGCGGACCAGATGCTCACTATTCGTGTTGGTGAGCAGGGCCAACTCACCAAGAGTCATTCCACTTGGTGTGCAAGGCCTGCTTTTGAGCCTCACCCCACCCTGCTTAAGCACCGGCCAAGCGGGGCTTAAGCACCGGCCAAGCGGGGCTTAAGCACCAGCCAAGCGCACTTAAGCAGCGGACACGCCCGCTTAAGCAATAACGGGGCTGGCTTAACCACCGGCCCAGACGAACTTGACACACCATACACACACACACACCACACACACCCACACACACCCACACACACACTCGCGTTGGAGATGTTTTTGAGTGACAGCTTGAAGTGGTGTGTGAGGGTCTGAGCACATATTAAGGATATCCTCTTGAGTTCACAGCGTTGAGAGGAGAGCTTGATAACCATCGATTCTCTGTGACGTCCGTGCTCTTCGTTCGGAACCGCTACCGTGTTGTTTGTCCCTGACGGTCCTCAACCGCCGTTTCCGTCTACATGATGTATCAGTAGTACACTCTGGTGGATTTGCTGCCGCGGCACAAGTCGGAGACACGTGGCGTGCTATGGAAATAGTTCTGCCGAATCGATCTCCACTTCAGCGGAAGGAAGCTGAAAGGGGTCGTATCGATGGGCGTCGGGTCGAAGACTGCGCAGCTTCTTCCTACTGCGGACTGCACTGCCACGCCAAGCCCCCGCGCCCGGGTAGCGGATATAAAGACGGTCAACTGGTTCCAGCCAATCCTTACTTAAACTTGTTCTTCTTTCCCTTTCTCGTCGCTACTCCCTGTACTTGACTGCATTCCTCTCCACTTGACTTCCGCCCCATCTCACTGTTTTCATTCATCACTCATACCCACCCACCCACTCACATCTAGCATCCCATCATGCAGATCTTTGTCAAGACGTGAGCATGATCAATCCCTCTCCATGCTTATCTATCCCCCCTGCTCATTCTTATCCCTCTTGACCGTTTCGTATCTGCTTCAGCCTCACCGGTAAGACCATCACCTTGGAGGTCGAGTCTTCCGACACCATCGACAATGTCAAGGCTAAGATCCAAGACAAGGAGGGCATCCCCCCAGACCAACAACGTCTCATCTGTAAGTCTCCCTTTCTCGACCTTGCTCGCTCACCGTGCCGTCTATTGATTCCCGCTCGCCTTTCAATCCAGTCGCTGGTAAACAGCTCGAGGATGGACGAACCCTTGCGGATTACAACATCCAAAAGGAGTCCACTCTCCACTTGGTCCTTCGTCTCCGTGGAGGAATGCAGATCTTTGTCAAGACGTACGTATTTGGATCGCCCTGTTCAATGTACCGATTCCGTCACAAGTCTCATCTGCTTCTCACTTTTATACATAGACTCACGGGCAAGACCATCACCCTAGAGGTCGAGTCCTCGGACACCATCGACAATGTGAAGGCCAAGATCCAAGACAAGGAGGGTATCCCCCCGGACCAACAGCGATTGATCTTTGCCGGTAAGCAATTGGAAGACGGCCGTACCCTGGCCGACTACAATATCCAAAAGGAGTCCACCTTGCATCTTGTACTCCGACTTCGTGGTGGTATGCAAATCTTTGTCAAGACGTATGTCCATATCTCTTCTGCTGTTACCCCGAATTTCCAGCTAACGTCATTGTGTAGCTTGACTGGCAAGACCATCACCTTAGAAGTCGAGTCGTCTGACACGATCGACAACGTCAAGGCCAAAATTCAGGACAAGGAAGGCATTCCCCCGGACCAACAGCGTTTGATCTTTGCTGGCAAGCAATTGGAAGACGGTCGCACCTTGGCCGACTACAACATCCAAAAGGAGTCCACTTTGCACCTTGTATTGCGACTCCGTGGTGGCATGCAAATCTTTGTCAAAACGTATGTTGATGTTTCTTCTGCTGTCATGAAGGACGTCAAACTAACGTCATCATTCAGCCTTACTGGTAAGACCATTACCCTAGAGGTCGAGTCTTCCGACACGATCGATAACGTCAAGGCCAAGATCCAGGACAAAGAAGGTATTCCTCCGGATCAGCAGCGATTGATTTTCGCGGGGAAGCAGTTGGAGGACGGCCGAACACTCGCTGACTACAATATCCAAAAGGAGTCCACCCTTCACTTGGTCCTTCGTCTCCGAGGTGGTATGCAAATCTTTGTGAAGACGTACGTTTCTTCCTCATGGCTACTTAAAGTATTGTACACACCCAACTAATGCTTTTGTCGGATCAGTCTGACCGGTAAAACGATCACCTTGGAAGTCGAGTCCTCTGACACCATTGACAACGTCAAGGCTAAGATCCAGGACAAGGAAGGTATTCCCCCGGACCAGCAGCGTCTCATCTTTGCTGGTAAGCAACTTGAAGACGGTCGAACGCTTGCCGACTACAACATCCAAAAGGAATCCACCCTTCACCTGGTCCTTCGTCTTCGAGGTGGAATGCAAATTTTTGTCAAGACGTGCGTCTTTCATCATCACTGAAAAGTCTCGTACACGTTTCACTGATGATGGTATTGATGACACAGATTGACTGGTAAAACAATCACCTTGGAGGTCGAGTCATCTGACACCATCGACAACGTCAAAGCCAAGATCCAGGATAAGGAAGGTATTCCCCCGGATCAGCAGCGTCTCATCTTTGCTGGTAAGCAGCTCGAGGACGGACGCACCTTGGCCGACTACAACATCCAAAAGGAGTCAACGCTTCATTTGGTTCTCCGACTCCGAGGTGGAATGCAGATTTTTGTCAAGACGTGAGTTGCTACCGGCTGCTGAAAGTTGTCGCACATGGTCAACTGATCTCATCGTCAAAACAGATTGACGGGCAAAACGATCACCTTGGAAGTTGAGTCCTCTGACACGATCGACAATGTCAAGGCGAAGATCCAGGACAAGGAGGGCATCCCTCCGGACCAGCAGCGTCTTATCTTTGCTGGTAAGCAGCTTGAAGACGGCCGTACACTTGCCGACTACAACATTCAGAAGGAGTCGACGCTCCACTTGGTCCTCCGACTCCGAGGTGGAATGCAAATCTTTGTCAAGACGTACGTATTTCATGGCCACTGCAAAGTCTTGCGCACACGTTCAGCTGACGTCAATGTTCAAACAGATTGACTGGCAAAACGATCACCTTGGAAGTCGAGTCGTCTGACACCATCGACAATGTCAAGGCGAAGATCCAGGACAAGGAAGGTATTCCTCCGGACCAGCAGCGTCTGATCTTTGCTGGTAAGCAGCTCGAGGACGGCCGCACCTTGGCCGACTACAACATCCAAAAGGAGTCAACACTTCATTTGGTCCTCCGACTCCGAGGTGGAATGCAGATTTTTGTCAAGACGTAGGCTGCTTTCAGGTGTTGTCGACATAGCTGTTGTGATTGACTGATGGGGTCTTTATTTCTCAACAGGCTCACAGGCAAGACGATAACTCTGGAGGTAGAATCCTCGGACACTATTGACAACGTGAAGGCGAAAATCCAAGACAAGGAGGGAATTCCTCCTGACCAACAACGACTGATTTTTGCCGGGAAGCAACTTGAAGATGGGCGCACGTTGGCGGACTACAACATCCAGAAAGAGTCCACTCTCCACTTGGTTCTCCGTCTCCGTGGCGGTGCTTAACCGGAGGCCCCAAGGAGTCTTTGTCTGAACTTTTTTTCTTCTTATGAATCTTTTTGTATAATACTTGCCCTATACAGCTAGCGCCCCTTGTGTTACATAACCTCCCTGTACTCGTGGCAATACAATCCTTTGCTCGTCTCACTCCACCTACATAGGACCGCTGGTACACTGGGTTCGAGTGCTAGTACCATGGATCCGATGTGGTCTTCGCGCACATTTTCTAAAAAGCGCATGTCCCTCTGATGGCATTCGAGCCGTGCTGAGATGTAGAGCTCATCTCTCTAGGGTAGACAAATGTTTCATCCAATTAGTGGGATCTCTTGGGACTGATTGGATATCTTGATCTGATCTAACAAGTATGTTTTCTCAAGCTTCTGCCTCATTGTAGGTGAATGTCAATACAAGTAATACGTTGTGCAGTTTTTATCTTTATTTTGGAAGCTAGGTCCTACAATCTGTCTCTGCTCCAATGACTCTGCTGAAATGCCCCTTTGAGAGGTCTTGGTCAAATATATCCTCACGAGTCATCTGGGCAGTGCCATGCAGGACTGAGTTGGGAGATAGCTACATGTAAGTACTGTGCAGGCAAGCATCAGACACTAACAGTCCTTGACTTCTGTCTTGGCCTCTTCTTGTCTCTTCCCTTCATTTTTTCTAGTCTGGATATTTAAGGCCCCATTTGGCCGCCCCAATTATGTGTGATAATGATGTGAAATTTGGCTTCCACATCACCGGGGATCACCGGGTTATCACTTCTACAAGTTCTGTGTTTGGCGCAACATGTTATGTAGTGGCTTTCATCACGCCAGATGACGCTGGCCTCATAACCCCAGCCAATTCTGAAATTCAGGTCCGGACCTGAGTTTGGCGTCATGTGGGGGGATGCTCACCACCCATCTCCATCACTCTCAACGCGCCAAACACAACACTCGCAAAAACAACACCCCGAGTGACCCAATCAATGATGGGTCACTTGTCCATAAAAAAAACTGTTCAACTGTCACTCAATGGGCTTGCTAGGCCATTGAATAACAGCTCAATGGCCTTGCTAGGCCATTGAATGACAGCTCAATGGCCAAGAAAGGCCATCAAGCTGTCCCTCAATGGCCTTGCAAGGTCATCTAGTTGCCATTTGATGGCCTTGCATGACCACTGAGTGATAGATTGATGGCCTTGCAAAGCCATCGAGTGACAGATGGATGTCCAGCTTGCGAGGCCATCAATCTGTCACTCAATGGTATTGCAAGGCCATTGAGCTGACAGCTTGATGGCATTGCAATGCCATCCGGTGGCAGATTGATGGCCTTGCAAGGTCATTCATCACTCGATGGCCTCGATTGAGTGAAAGATTGATGACCTTGCAAGGCCATCGAGTTGCCAGTCGATGACATTGCAAGGCCATCGACTGTCTGCTTGATGGCCTTGCAAGGCCATTGACTGTCAGCTCAATGGCCTTGCAAGGCCATTGACTGTCAGCTCAATGGCCTTGCAAGGCCATCGACTGTCAGCTCAATGGCCTTGCAAGGCCATCGACTGTCAGCTTGATGGCCTTGCAAGGCCATCGACTGTCAGCTCGATGGCCTTGCAAGGCCATCAATTGTCAGCTCGATGGCCTTGCAAGGCCATCGATTGTCAGCTCAATGGCCTTGCAAGGCCATCAATTGTCAGCTCAATGGCCTTGCAAGGTCATCAATTGTCAGCTCAATGGCCTTGCAAGGCCATCGATTGTCAGCTCAATGGCCTTGCAAGGCCGTCGATTGTCAGCTCAATGGCCTTGCAAGGCCATCAATTGTCAGCTCAATGGCCTTGCAAGGCCATCGATTGTCAGCTCAATGGCCTTGCAAGGCCATCAATTGTCAGCTCAATGGCCTTGCAAGGCCGTCGATTGTCAGCTCAATGGCCTTGCAAGGCCATCGATTGTCAGCTGGATGGCCTTGCAAGGCCATTGATTGTCAGCTCGATGGCCTTGCAAGGCCATCAATTGTCAGCTCAATGGCCTTGCAAGGCCATCGATTGTCAGCTCAATGGCCTTGCAAGGCCGTCGATTGTCAGCTCGATGGCCTTGCAAGGCCATCGATTGTCAGCTTGATGGCCTTGCAATGCCATCAAGTGACAGATTGATGGCCTCGCAAGGTCATTCATCTGTCACTCAATGGCTGCGCAAGGCCATTGATCTGACACTCGATGGCCTTGCAATGCCATTGAGTGTCAGATCAATGGCCTTGCAAGGCCATTGAGTTTCCAGTTGATGGCCTTGAAAGGCCATTGTGTTGCCAGTCGATGCCCTTGCAAGGCCAGATTTGCCAGTTGATGGCCTTGCAAGGCCATCAAGTTACCAGTTGATGGCCTTGCAAGGCCATTTAGTTGGTTGTCAATGACCTTGCAAGGCCATTAACTGATAGCTTGTCAAGTGGCCCAGTGCACCAAAAAAGCAACTCTTGATGAATGGGGGGTGTATTGGAACACTGGTCATCAAGGAACACTCTCTTGATGTTGTAAAGGGGTGTAGAGCCAAATGATATGTGTTGCGCCAAACGCACATGTGATAATGGAAGCCAGATGTGATGTGTGACACATCACGTTCAAATTGAAAAAGAGGTGTCATAAAAAATTATGTGAAGCTCATAACATAACACTGGGCGTCCAAACGGGGCCTAAGTGCACAGAAATTGCAAGTCCAGCTAGGATCTCACTGAAATCAAGAGCTTTATGATGTGTTGGATTTATATACTAAATATATTTAATCTGTGAAGTGCAGACTATAAAGTTAGCATTGGATTTGATGACATGAGGAAATTCCATTACATATTTGTGTGAAATTTTATACTTCTAGGTTTCAAGATGTTGCTTAATAAATTCTAAATCATTTCAAGGATATTTATAGTGATGATTATGCAAGGATGGGAAGACCTCTTTTGTGTCTTCTTCAGTAATTACCATATGAGTACCAAATCAGGAAGATATTTCACATGATTATAGCAAGCTCCGGCTGTTGGGCCAAGATTGGTGTTGAGTATTTTATCATGAAAAAGAAATGGGGCTCGTGCCAAGGTATGTTATGTGCAGCCAAGCTGTTTGAGTTACAATCTAATTTTGTTGCTGGGTGACACTAGAACTTGGAAGGGCCGAGCTCAGCGGAGTGTACCGTTCGTTCAGGGCTCGGGTGTATCGGGCCAAGCGGCGTCCCCAGCGGAGCGGCAGTTTCCAACTTGAACCACTACACCAAGAGTATGCTTCCGATCAACCAGCATACCTTCAGCCTGCTCCGGTCGTCCTCCAGGTTGGCTCGGCCTCGGACCCGGTGCACACAGCTGGTTTTCAGCCGGGGCGCGAAGATGTGGGTGCCGGTACCAGAGAAAACCAAGACGGAGCAGGAGAACGTGGCCACATTGCTGGACAGTCTGCGGCTGATTAAAGTTGAGTTTCGTCTCTTCACTTTATAATTGATTCATACATACTTTGAGTCCCCATGAGAAGAAAACACGAGGCTTAGGATGCGCATTTTCTAGAGCAGGCCGTCAAGATCGACCAGCCCGATCTGCCTATCGAGCTGACTATCGAACCGATGATGAAGAAGACCGTGAACGCGAACGTCTTGAAAGGCCGATTCGTCCTCCCCAATCCCGTGCCCACCCCCGCTTCCTCCTCCACCAATCAGAATGAAGAGCTCGGGAAGGATGTCGTCGCCGTCATTTTAGACGACCAATCTGTGGAAGACGTCCGGCTAGTAAAGGAGCTAGGTGTGGACCACTTCGGTGGACAGGACCTTCTGGATCGAGTGAGTCCGGTCTTTTTTTTTTTTTTTTTGTATCTAGCACCTCATCAACGGGATTTGAAGATTGACTTGTAGCTCCATATCGGGATGTCTAGATTCTGGCGGAAGAAATCAAACCCACCAAGCTCCTCGTTCACTCGAAAAGCCCCAAGATCCAAAACATATTCATGAGTTCAGAGAATAAGAAGACGTTGTTCAAGACGCTGGCGCGGCTGAACCTGATTATCCCGTCGGAGAAGCGCGGGACGATGTCGGAGGACCTGCACTCACTGGTGATGAATTCTAAAAGCTCGATCGACTGGCTCGTCAAGAAAAAAGATGTGCCCGAGTCGATGGCGACAGCGGAGGCTCTGCAGCCCTCAGATCCGGCAGCCAAACCTGCCAAGACTAAAAACAGCAAAAGTTCCAAGAATATCATCGATTCTTTCATCTCCATCCCCGTCGGCTCTGTCCAGATGAACCTCGTCCACCTGGAGCAAAACGTCGCTGATTTCCTCGGAATGGTCTCCAACCTCACCCAATTCGGTACCGCTTCCTCCTCCTCTACCTCCTCTAAACCCACATCATCATCCCCCGATCCCAATAATCAGAATTCCCAGCCGAAATTAAAATCCACCTTCAAGTCCGGCCGACCCATCAAAAAACGTAAGCAACCTTCAATAACATGGCTCGTTCCAGATGCTACAGAAACTGATTCCAACCCTACCCAATTGTTCTCTTTTGTTCAACTCTGGCACATCCAATGAGATAGCTGGGATTTATAAAGCCACTCTGAGTGTCAAGGGCATCCCGGCCATCACTGTCATCTGAACCAAAACTGCTGTCTAATTCTCTTCAGTGACTCTTCAAGGCAAGAAGTACCCCCTTTATTTCTTCTAATTATTAAAACTTGTCTGGTGTTTTTTCTTCTTGTTTAACCATTGTGTACTCGGTGTTTCTTTCTCTTTTTTTTTCTATTTTCGAGATTGAGTGAAGGAACACAGCAGCTTTCTTAATGCGTGATGGTTGATGGTTCACGTGATATTTATACCCGCTCCACTGATCACTGGGCTCCCTTATAGATGTGTAGCATACATCTTCTGTTGTTGACAAGATCACAACAGATCGGTTCAAGGTGAATCTTACTGTACAAGTAGAAACTTCTTAGAGAGAATCTTGAGAGTATTTCAAGATCTGTCCTCTTTCTTTCCATTCCTCAGACATCTCAAATAATTCACCAAATAGAGAGGAGGGAAATACAATGTTTTTATTGCTTCTCGAGTCCTACTTTCCCCTATCGTTTTTAATGGCCTTCTTTCTTCATGGGGGGTTGTGAGCTCGGCCACCTCATCAGCTGCGGAGTAGACAATTGGTCGCCTCTATAGAGCCTTCCGGAAGAGAATCTCACTACCACATAAGCTTCCATATCAGTCCCGTATGCTGTCCTGTTTCTCATCAGCCAAGTAGTGAAGATTGCATTACCCTATTTACCCGAACGAGATTTGATACAAGCCTTTCTAGTGATTCGTGAACTCATGGCTGGCGTGCCACCAGTCGCGAAGCGAACTTCCTCGGAGGCTCTATCCCATCTTTGAAAGCTCATTCAAGTCTTTTAATTTGCTTGATTCATGGCCATCACACATCAAGCATGTCAGTGTTAAATCTGGTTGCTTAACTTGATGGCCAACTTCAGGTAAGTGAACATGAGGTTATGTAGAAATACTTCGGCAGTCGGTTGTCAGGGGCGCCATGATGTCTCTGTGCTGATATCCGCCGAGCCCATGGTGATGGCAATGCATCATCGCGACAATGACATGAGGACTGAAGTCAAACTACGGGTTCGACCAAACTCATGCTCCATTGCTTTGTTACGAGGTGCCTGAAGAAACTTGCAAGCAATCTGGCCCTTCCACATTCTCCTTGAGTTCTTTCAGCAAGATTAAGGTGTACAAAGTTCCCACATCAGCAATCATCATTAAACAAGTGCCTCAGTTTTTCTAGGCGGCTCTATCCATCCGGCTCATCAAGAGTTGGCATTTCTTCAATAACTCCACAAAAACGAAATCGAAATCGACTATACACATCACCCCACGCTTAATCATCACTTAGACTCGTTCGGACCACCTTCAACTCACCTCTCAATATTCTTCGCCTGTGTATAATTTCTTTTTGAACGAATGATGTTGCTGAAGACCAGTTGGTTTCTATGTTTCATCTTGGCGGCTGTTTCAGCCGTTCATCCTGAGTCTACCGGCACTCAAGAACAGGATTGCTTGGTGAGCCTTTTTTCGCTTGCTATTCGGTCTCAATTTGTAGCAGGGATTGGATGAAAATAAGTAGACAAGGCCCCTGCTCGCTGTGATTTATGCAACTCATATCCACGACCTTACATACATACATACCAGTCACATCCTCCAAGCAACAACCCACCCGAGCCACAAAAAGGACACTTCAATCGGGGGATATCAAACGGGTCTGGCTTTAATTTTGCTTCGCAGAAGGCCGTGCTTAAAAAAGTCAAGTCACTAGCATCCCGAAAAAGGCTTATGAGAGACTTGGCTGCTTGGAAGTTAGGCTTGGACCCTGCGCGTGATCAAGTTGTTGTAAAATGGGCGATTGACGTCACTGTCCAGACATCTAAAAACCAATTCAACTCCAGTGTCGGAAACGGACGAAAAATAAAGGCAAAGCTGCCTCTTAGGCAAGTACATTCCCCATCGGCTTTCCAAAAGAAAAAGAAGAAAGACATTGAATCACTTATATCTTGATACTTTTTCCTTAGGATTATCTTTTTAAATTCACACCAGCTCGCTAAATGAAGTGACGAGGAAAAAAAAGAAAAGGGAAAGCTAAGTAGGCGTAGGACATGATACCCCAAAGTTCAATTATGTATTATACCAAACCAGCCTATCATGGACGGACGGATGGAGGAACCCACGGAACACTTCTGACCAATTTTCGCAAATAGGTGCATAGCACATCTCACACTTCTCTTCCCAATCTTTCCACTTTCAATTCCATTTGGGTTCCAATTTTTTCTATCTGCTCATTTTGTCAAAGAACTACCTTGTAAATAGCTTGATGGTAATTGTTACATTCTTTTATCTTAACTTTCCTTTTTCCTTAGTCAATAAAAAGTACCTAGATTCAAACCATTGTGCGCCTTTTTTTTGGGGGTCTTGGTTAAACGACTCATAAAAATTAGAGCATTGACTCCCAAAACTGGTGGACGTTGAAATTACCATCTGTCGACCACTGAGTGACTGAAAGTGGACGTAAAAACACTGCGGCGCATTTTTGGGAGTCGATTCTCCAATTTGGATATACCATTTGGGAGTCGGCAGGAAAATTTTCAAAAATAATCAAAACAATTAATTCCTCCGTAATGAGTGAGGCCAAGCACCCCAAACTTTAAAATTAATTAGGAAATAACCTGAAAAGTATTTTTGGAGCATATTAGCTCCAGCATACACCCACAATTGATTGTAGCAATAGGCGTGTGATTTTTGAGTAGAGTTTTTCTATTCCTACTTTTCTTAACAACAAAAGCTGTACTGATTTCATTGTAGGAGCCACTGAATAACAGAACTTATTAAAGAACCCAATAGAGGACCTTTTTTTATTTTTTCAAGCTGGAATTAAACAGATTTAGCTGGCCAGTGCACTCAAATGTTAGCCTTCAAACTTAGGCACAGTATTCCTGGGATGATTTCTCACAGCACTGTTTATACTTTCAATCACTTCCTCCAGAGCCCCCAAAATTTCAAAAAAGCCTCATTGTATACCTTGAAGTCTGCTTTCAAGGCTAAGTCAATAGCCCATGTAATTTACCCATTCAAAACCTCATCAAAAAAGCCAGATTCACATGTGAAAACTAATGAATTTGGATCACAGCTGAGGAGTGAAATATATTCAAGCAGCATAGGTAAAACCAACTACATATCATCCACTAGATATAATAAACAAGGAAATAATAAGAAGGAGAAGAAAAAAGAAGAAATATTTCAATAACAAATAACAGGAAAAGAGAACTAATAGTCTTTATATTTATTTGGGGGGGGGGGGGGGCTGCAGCCTTGAGAGTTTCAGTCAAATCAAAACATTTGGCATATTTTTTCTTCCACTCCAAAGCCTCAGGTTCAGCTGCAACCTCCCATTCAACCTGCAAAATAGGGGCAGGAAAGATGCTCCAACTTGTGGTCAGAGTTTCTCGGGGGTCGACTCCCGTCTGAGGATCGACTCCCATACTCAGGCTTGTTTTTGGCTGGACGACTCCCATGGGGGTCGCAGCTCAGAATAAAATTTAATATATTGAATATTATCACGCCGACTCCCATTTCTCACGCAGAATTGGAGAAACGACTCCTGTTTGGTCGCTGGGTCGTCGAAAGATGGTAATTTTGACGTCCCCCAGTTTTGGGAGTCGATTCTCTAATTTTTATGAGTCGTTTAACCAAGACCCTTTTTTTTATATCTTCCTCTGAAAGAGGTGTTCATAATCAATAACAAGATTAACTTAAAGTGAGAGTCCATTTAAATGTGTTTGTCCACAATTTATTTTTGAAAAATTGAAAGTCAGACTAACTCCCCAAAAAATTTCAACATATCCAGAGGCATTCATATTTCTTAAATGTTCTTTTTGGTAAAGGCTCTAAAAATTAATCCCAAGATTCTCCGAAATTTAAGATTGCTCCTGGTGGAAAAGTATGAGATACCTGCAGGGACAGTGGCATTGCCCAAGTACCATCTCTGCCATATCCACACAAAATGAGCAAAAAGGTGATAATCTCAGAGAATCTAGTTATCAGTTGCCATGCATAAGTGACCCTGGGGTTCAATCTAGGTCCCGACCATCCTTTGTTATTGCATAGATTTTTTTTTTTTGATGAGCTCGGGTGCCTGCTAGAAGACAGTCTTGCTTCTCTTTGACCAACTCTTCACTCTTTTGGAGGGAATAGCCAGGGAAAGGGCTCACATCTAAACTTTACGACATGAGACCACATAAGGGATTCCAATTGTTGAAGGATTGTATGGGTTTTTGAGTCAAGTCCTGATCCCGGACTAGTTGAAGTTGCACATACACAATTGCCAACCAAAATATTCATGATCAACTTGCCCATGATAAAATAAAGTGGACTTTCCTTATTTCCAGGCAGTACACTGGAAACCTACATACCCACTGGGCTAGATTCAATCACAAACATTTTGAGGTGACTCACATCTGCACATCCACCCTTATCCATCACACTGTCCGGAGTAGTCTCATCATTAGCCGCTCCAAAATCCGCTCATGAGAGTCAGACCCGTAAAAAGTCAATTAATTATTCAATCCTACCGATCTGACTCACTCGGATTTCATTTTTCCTCTCATTTCATCTTTTCCTTTTTTTTTCTCACTCCTTCATTTCAATTTCAAACTAACTCACTCAAGATTCGACATGGGTCATTTTCTTGTTACTCCAGTCAAACCAGAATTTCTTGCGGACTCACAGCGATTTTGCTATCAATGACGAAAGGTGTGCGGGAGAAAGAGAAAAAACAAACAAACTTTTTTTTGTTGAGAGTGATGTTAAAAAACATCAATTATCTGTGATCTGATAAGCGTTGAAAAACGAAAAAGAAAAAGCTGTTGGAGACAAACTTGTAGACTCATAATTTCCTTGTTAGTGATTGACTTTTTGGTGCAGTGGGTAATGAAGGGGGGGATAAGTAAAAGGATAGCATTTTTCCAAAAGAATGACTAGATATTTGATTGAAATGAAGGGATGAAAGAAGAGACGACCTCTTCGTCCTTATTGATGTTGTGGTGAAACTTGACACGCATCTTTGCATGGAGTTCGACTTGGAATTTCTTACGTTTATCGTTGAACGCAATGAACCGAGGACCAAAGTTAGCGATCACTCGTCTCAACGTTGGGCACCTAAAGATTCCCGTGTTCTGGTCGAGGTCAATGCTAGCCGGGATCATGGTATGCATGGGATTGGGGGTGGCTGATGGGGCTTGTGAGGAAGGGGATGATCGATTAAGCTGGCCGATCGCGACCTCATCCGTGGAATTGGAAACGCGCTGGCGAGTCAGTCCGACCTTCTGGAGAGAGCCGGCTTCCGAATGATGGTCGTCGTCTGTGATGAGTGAGTTGTCGACCTCGGTTTTGTTGGGGATCTGATGGGATTGCTGGCAGCAGTCGATGATACCATGTTTATCGGTGAGGAGAGATTGTGCTTGATCACTTTTCTTGTCTATTGGACCGTTATATCCTCTTTGATCACTTGACGGCTGAGAATCATTTTGATCACTTGCAGACGGAGAGAGCTTTTGATCGCTTGGTTGATAACGAGAGTCCGGGGTGATTTGAGAGCTTGACAAGCCGCGGCATCGGAAAGACTCGTCAGCTGAATCTTGTTGACCAGTAGAAGTAGGTTCTTCTGATGATTCAGTCCCCTGTGAGCCATTGCGAGGTTGAAGCTCATCATGACCAGGTTCGGCTGATATATTCTCGGTAGGGAGTGGCGATTGTTGATGCTGGGAGGAGACAGGTAAGAAATCTTTAGAAACAACGCCCTGATGTGAGTGACAGTCGAGTTCCAACGACTCTTGCGCCGAGTAGAACGAAGGATCGATACTTGCGTAGGAGGAGTGGTGCTCTAGCGAATAGAAGCTGGTCGCGGAATGATAGAGTGAGATGAAAGAGGAGGTATGAGGACTAGTAGGAATGGGAGAGGATTGGTCGATGCGTTGAGCATTCAAGTAGATCTGATGGTTTGAGCGGCTGCGAACTGGGTTCTCGGAGATGATGCCAGCTTCTTGGCTACTGCGATCCGATGGAATGGCTGAGTGGTGGAGAGAGCGAGTAAGAAGAGGTCTCACAGGATGCTTGTGGATGGTTGTAGGGACACGCAAGAGGTTATCGAACAGGGGGGGAAGCTCATGATGCCGAGAGGGATGGCCATCATCAGAAGCAACATGCTCGTCCAAGCTACTCCCGACATGCTGCTCCCCATGGTTTAGCACTACATTGGTCACGTATCTCGAGTGAGTGGAAGCGAGTCTAGATTTCCTTAACAACATGGCAGTCATACTTGGAGCAGGTGGCAGAGAGGGACGACTATTGGTGCGTCGAGGTCTGGCAACCATGTTGAGAACAGTATAGTGATAATAAATAATAATAACTTATTATTGGGAAGATGTCTACATACGTCTAATTGAATATAATATAATAATAATAATAATATCTGCAGGAAGGAAATGTTGAGAGGAAAGGACACAAGCACGAAAGGAGCAGGTCTCTTATAGGACTCCGCTTTAACTTGGCTGTTTCACTCGGATGCCACTTCTTCAACTTTGCCCTGGGATGCGCCCGTGATGATGAACGTGTCATCTGCTTAGCGTAGATCAGTAAGCCAATTTATCATTTTATACCCTGTTGGCGAAAGAGTGAGACCAAGTACATATACCGTTTAATTGGGCATGGCAGTGCTGGCGTCTGGCCAGACTCCAAGGGAAGGGCGCATACTTTAATCAGCTTACCAAGTGGGTAAGTATGTATTTAATGCCGTTTTTGCGTGCCTCACCATTAACACCTCCGCTACCGGCTATCGTCCAACACTTTATAAAACGCTCCATAATTGCGGTATCAATGGCTTATCATGTCCCACTGCAAGAATTGCCTCGTTGATGAATTATTAGTATTCCCTTTCATCAGCGAACTCGACCAATCAACCCCCAACAACAACATGTAAGCCAATCGAATAAAGACCTGCTATCGTATTTATGTGCATGAAATTTCTGAATGGCTGACATTCTGCAATCATTCATGGTAAGCTCCGATTCATGACTAACTATGTATGTACATACAAGAATCGGCAAGCCGGCCAGTGTGAGCCCCCCCCCCCCCCCGAATTGAATAAATTGGGGATGTCTCCTTCTGTCTCCGGAACATTTGAACTTAGCACAAAACCCGCCCTGGAAGGCGCCGGTACCGGGCCCTTGGAAGTTGGGAGCACCGGACCCCTGTCCTTCAGGCGACGACCCTCGGATCTTAGTAACATCCCCTTTACATGAGAACCAGGCACTCAGTGTATGTTTACATAGCTGCAGTTTAGACGAAGTGGATTGACGGTGACCAACTGTCAAAGAATTTTTCTTTTCAAGACGGACCCATGCTCAGCAACCCCATGAGTGTAAGACACTGCCTTGGGAAGGAACTCCAGGACAACCTAACAAGAGATGTCTTTAGAACAATTCAATAAATGTCTTGTTGAAGGAATCAAACGACCTTCCTGGCCAGATGTTCAGATCATGGCTCATCCTGAGAGCACTCACAGAGGATCTGTGGCTTGTATCCTCTGCCAGAATAGATTCAGACGAGTTGTTTCAATGCCATGGACTACTGTCAGTATTTGTCTGAATGCCCCTCATCCACCAAAGTGCAGAGCACTCCGTTGTTTGACAGAAATATGATAGATTCCAACGAGTTATTTCAATGTCGAGGCCTATGTATCCTGGAAGCTGAAATGTGCAGGAAATCTACTGAACCTCAGAACATTAAGCCGTTCTGCGCGAAATGATACAGATTTGGAAGATATCAGCTGGAACTACGCACAAGTGGCTTCAAAGTGAGAGATACTGGGAACTCACAGGTTAAAATCATTTCAAGCCCTGAAAGTGTAATAACATGGTGATTTCAGAGGGACAAGAAAATTCCCAGAAGGTCCATCCATTCTGCAAGCACAATACAACGGGGGTTAAGACAATGCGGACTGAGTGATAAGAGTTTGTATGTATGATTTCTGATTTAATACATGGCAAGTTTTTTTGGGTAAGATGTGGATGGGGGATGGCCACCGCTGGAGGGAGCCGGGTGGTGTGCTGGAGGAGTTTTTGTTGGCCATTTGTTGGAGTGTTTCAAGGGATCCTATTTCCTAGGCTCAAGAGTCAGACTCAGACGCGCCCGAGTTTTCCCGGAATGTGCCGGCGGTTGGCCGAGGGGTGTGTAAATATCTAAGAAGGATCCTGGAGTGAGTATCCTCTTCTGATCATCTTCAACATCCATACACAGTTAATGTTGGCCATAGGTACACACGAGTCTCTTGAGTCTTGAGAAGTGTGGGTTGAGAATCGTAGTCGTAAATGATCGGCTGAGCCGGGGCAGCCTGCTGACAAAGCAGGCCCGCCCGCTCTGGCTAGCGTATTACATAAAAGCCCGCCTGCATGTGCTTGTTGACCATTCCCACTTACTTCCACTTCAGCCATCAGACATCTCCTGCATCCATCCATCCACCCACCATGGCTTCCTTGGCATCCGCAATCGTCAGGAGCACCCCGCGGCCAGTGCTGTTCTCTCGCGGGAATGTTCTCAGGTCGATCACCATCTGGTCCAATGTGCCCGCCGGCCCACCCGACCCGATCCTTGGTATGTTCCACTTCTCTTCTTTTTGACTGGAATAATATAAAATTAATCCGTTAAGATCACTAATGGAATCATCGATCTATTCCAGGTGTCACTGAGGCGTTCAAAGCATGTACCAGCCCGCTCAAAATGAACCTTGGCGTGGGTGCCTACAGGGACCAAGATGGCAAACCCTTCGTTTTACCGTCCGTCCGACAAGTTGCGTACTTTCCATCATCAACTCCATGATGCATTTTGTATAGCAGGTAGAGTTTGGGAACTCATGTTGAAAAAATCCGTGACGTCATTTTTGGACAGGCCGAAGCTGCCATCGTTGCAGCCAAACACGACAAAGAGTATCTCGGCATCACCGGATTCCCTGAATTCACCACGCATGCAGCTATATTGGCCTACGGCTCTGACAGTGAACCTCTCAAAGAAAAGCGCGTGAGTAGTAGAAACTCTCTCTCTCTCTCTCAAAAAAAAAAAAAAAAAAAACCCGATCTTGAACATTCGACTGATCTTCATTTTGATTGGTGCTTGTATTAGATCGCAATCACCCAATCAATCTCCGGCACGGGTGCTCTTAGAATCGGCGGTGCTTTCCTCCACCGGTTTTATCCCCACTCGAGGGCGATCTACCTGCCTACACCCACATGGGGGAACCACATTCCAATCTTCAAAGACTCGGGCTTGGAAGTCAAACAATACCGATACTACGATAAGAAGACGGTGGGACTTGATGCCGCTGGTATGCTCGAGGACATCAAGGTCTGTTATCCTCCAGCTCATCCAAACTTGTCAATCTGCAATTCATTTATCTGCCCTTTTTTTAGAACGCCCCTGATCGCTCGATCATCCTATTGCATGCATGTGCCCACAATCCAACTGGAGTGGATGCGACTCAAGAGCAATGGAAGCAAATCGCACAAGTCATCAAAGTGAGTAATTCTGGCGAAAATGCCTCGACCATTTTTTTTTGCTCGCCAAAATCATCATCAGACCTCGAGAGAGATGAATTGTTCCTGATTGAATGAAATGATGAATTAACAGGAGAAAGGCCATTTCAGTTTCTTCGACATGGCTTACCAAGGCTTCGCCTCTGGGGACGTAGATCGGGATGCGTTTGCGCCGCGATACTTTGTTTCCCAAGGGTTAGACATTGTACTTTCCCAATCCTTTGCTAAAAACATGGGTCTCTATGGTGAACGGGTTGGCGCGTTCTCGATCGTATGTTCGAGTCCGGAGGAGAAGGCCAAGGTTGAGAGTCAGATCAAGATCTTGGTCCGCCCCATGTACTCCAACCCCCCCGTCCACGGCGCTAGAATTGCGGGAACCATCTTGAACGATCCAGCGCTTTATAAACAATGGTGGGCAAACGTCCTTCTTACGCAATCCTCTTTTTTTTTTTTTCTCAAGTATGATGGAGTGACTTGTCTTCCCCCCTCAGGCTCGGCGAGGTCAAATTGATGGCCGATCGAATCATCGGAATGCGCACGACGCTGTATGATGCGCTTGTCAACGAGCTCGGAAGCCAACGGAACTGGAATCACATTAAGTCACAAATAGGGTCCGTTATGGAACTCTTTCATGATCGCCAATTGCTCCCCAAAGAAACTTCATATGTTGACTCTTTTTCTCCATTCATGCGCACAACCTAGAATGTTTTGCTTTGCTGGCATTACGCCCGAACAAGTGGAGCAAATGACCAAGAATCACCATGTGTACATGACCAAAGACGGCCGTATTTCGATGGCTGGTGGGTCATGGACTTTGCTACGCTTTCTCATCGAGGCCTTGGAACACTTCTTGTTATTGAACACACGTTTTTTTTTTTTTTTTTTTGCAGGTGTTACTCCTCACAATGTCAAGAACTTGGCCAAGGCTTTACACGATGTCACTAAATGAAGACGGCACGTCCTTCTCCCGCTTCTCACACCATGTCTCGTCTAAAACAATCCAGGTATATAAGCAATCAAAATGTCGGATCTCCTTGTGCTTTGTAACGGAATCATGCAATGCAACGGTTTCTACTTGTAGATGTGTGTATGATGTCAAGTGTTGGGGATGGACAGAAGTTGAACCACCCGAACAGTGTGGGCGGCGCATCAATCTTCTGCATTGAGACAAAGCTTGGGTGCATGTAGACGAGTTTGTTCTCAATAAGCACGGCGGAGTGCCAGTGTTGCGTGATGGCACGCGCAATGGCCTGAGAATACAAGAAATTGCAGCAGTAAATCAACGCTTGTAGTGTACTCATGGTAGTTCAAACCACTAGGCATTCTTATTCTTTTCCTCACTGTGTCGTTATGTTGGTTTCTGCTTTACTTATTGGTTGGTTGGATCTTACCTTCTTCAGGATTCTATTGGTAATCATCTATTTGTAGATTTCACATCTTTCATGGCTACCATCACCACACACACATACACCCAATTTAGATCTCCACTCTCTCTCACAATTGGTATGAAGGTGTGCATTGAACTTGAGAGACGTTATTCATGGTCACACGAGGACTGTGGGACAGAGTGTCATCAGTGCACTTGCAGATAGAAGAAGTTTTCTTCAAGTAGAATCTCCAGACTTGCAGATTCATGCATAAGTTAAAGAAGATTCCTGTCAGCTGTTTCCTTTTTTCTTGGTTTGAAGTCAAGGGTTTCTGTTTCTATTCTTATTTGACTCTTGCAATGACAGCAAACATACATTCTACAGCTGTTTTTGAGCATGAGATATAGCTATCTAAAAGGGTAGTGATTGACAAATAGAGCCGTCTAAGTTTGCAGTTGGAAGGGGTGAGAATGGATCTGGGAAGGGTTTGTGAGGCATATAAAATCCTTGTTTAATGTTTCTTGAGATGTGAGTCCTGTCTTCCTCCTTTTCTTTTTCCAGAGAGGCCAACTCTGTTTCTTTGTCTAGTTTTTTTTTTAGAAGCAGAAGCAGAAGCTGGCGCCACTGAAGATGAATTGAAAAAATTTGGGTCTTCAAAAGCAAGATTGTAACTGTGAAATTTACATGCAGAGGGAGTAAAAGAAGGTATTCTCAAATGAAAGACAGAGTTTAGGTTGAAGGAGATAAGTTGATATATTTAAGCTGAAAAATGAACTAGTGGTGCTATTTGTGGAAGCTGATAATTCAATTTTGTACAAGAATACCAATTGTGATGTTGAGTTTGGTTAAGAGAGGGGAAATCAAGATTTTAATAGATTCTTCATCACAGATATAAAGAAAAAAGGTATAAGAGAAAGAAGATTGTCACTTAATTTTTCATCAAAGCAAGACTGGATAAATCTTGATCAAGACATCGCATGGTGTAGAACCAGACATCTTCAAAAAAAGAGTTGAGAAGTCTTGGAGTGTCATCTCTATAATAAAAGAACTGGGGAATTTTTGAAGGCAATTGATTTCTTCCAAGCTCCAACCATTTTGTAATGAATATTTTGACTCTTTCTGCCGCTCTAACCTTGGCAGATTTGTAATTCAGGTTTTCATCGATTGTCCGAAGGGAGATTGAACCTTCATACATTGTATTCCAAGACTGTTGACAGATTGATTCAAATTGTTCTGCTGCATATTTCAAGACATCTGAGTTTTTCCTTGCTATGATTCTCCCCCCTGAAATTCCTCCCTTCGCGACGATTGAGGAAATAATATCAACTCGGAGAAGAAACAAAGCAAAGTAGGTCTTGATGGCTTCCGGTCCAAAAACTCCACCACCAGAAGGTACACCAAGAGTTAAACCAAGATCTTCCATCTTGATTCCACATTTTCGTTCGTAAAATTTGACCCATGCATCTCTTTTCTCGTGAATCATAGCCACTGCTTTTTCACGGTAACCATTTCTTATCACACCATGATTTATTTTCTTGCTCACTCCATTTTCTTCATCTTGAAGTATTCCTGGTCTATTTCTAGAAAGAGAAAGCTGTCCATGATAGTGTACAATTTCAGTTTCAAGTTCGTTCTCTGAAATTAATAACGGCTTCCCTAAATTATTTGGATCATCAATCATTGAGATCAATACGGCAATCTTGTAAGAATCAAAAGTGGACGGATCTTCAATGGAAAATGCGCCTGAATGAACCTTAATAAGTGAGCCTTCCTCATCGATACAGGGTAATCTAGGCTGTAATCTAGGCTGGAGAGACTCATTGTTGATGAGAGTGCAGAGATAGGTTTCTCGCATGCTGTGTTTAAGTTGAATTTCCAATGATTTCAAGAATCGCGGTGGCGTTTTTTTCGCGGTGCCTTCGGAAGAGAAATCTGCCTTTTCTTTGGGTGAGTAGTGTGGATCGTTGATAAACTTCTCACTATTGATCATGGAAGGCGTTGTTTCTATTCTTCCTTGCGATCGACTCTTGTTCGGATTAGCCCTCAATTTTGACTTCCTCTTGTGGGTTGGGTTACTTCTCAAGGTGGAAGCAAACACCTGCCAGTCTCTTTGAAGATTAATCGAAGAATCAAACATGGAAGGCGCTCTGATCATTTGCGTTGAAGGAATTTTTGCAATCCTAGATGACGTTTGGATATAGCCCAGGTTTTTGGTCTGTCTAGCCTGAGTTTCTGGAGGAGAAGACTGCCGCGTTGTCGTTGGGTTAGAAGTTTTCCTGTTGTGATCTGCAGCTAATTCTTCGGGTGCGCTTTCTAAGCCTGTGCTATCTTCCAGCATCTGGCGCAGCTCGCGGAGCTGGTTGAACTCATGTTCACTCCAGAAATACGCAGACAAATCATCCGGAGAGTCTGTCGGAATCCGAGATGACGTTTGGCTGTAGCCAAGGTTCTCGTTCTGTGAAGTCTGGGTTTCTTGAGGAGCAGACTGTAGCCTTGTCGTTGGCTGGGGAATCTCCCTATTGACATTTTCAAGTTCTTCGGAAGTACCTCTCGTGTACGTCCAATCTGCCAGAATCTGATGCATCTCGCTGAGTTGGCTGAAATCATATTCCAGCGAAAAATCTGACCAATTATCAGGAGAGTCTGAATAAGGTGTGCGATAGGTATCTAGAGTGCCACCAAAGTCAGTAGGGCGGTGCGGTGATGACAGTCTCAACCCTTGGGAAGAGGTGGCTGCTACCGCAGTGGGTGCTACCGTCACTGGGAGAATAGAATGAGTCGTTTGTGGTTCAGACGGTGGAATGGATTTGAAAATATCATGCAAGCTGGGAGCATCCGTGGTTGTCCAGGCAATCAACGGATTCTCATCATCATGAACAGGGACGGCATCACAAGTAATCAAAAATAGTAAGAATCCACCAAGCAAAGATGAACGAGGCATTTGAGATTTTCAAGGAAAGGGACCCTGGATCGATAGGGAACAGATAAACCCTTATATATGTAAGCGCACCGGCAGACATGTTTATAAACCAAACAAGTTTTACAAATTACATGATACAGAAATGTAATACGGTTGCTTCTAGGTGCTTCTGATCCTGGCCCGCTTGGACGCTTGACGAGTTTCATCTTCTAGTTGTTTTCACAGATACTTTTAAGCAATCAAGCGGGCATCCGCATGGCATTGGATAGAGGTGTCAAATTCTTATATACCGGACAAGCTTGCTCGACCTGTTTGTTAGTGTTTCCAATAGCAAGTGTTCGAGCCAGTCTTTCTTTGGATTACCTGGTTGGAAACTCTTGGCTGGGTAGTACACATTTTTTATTTCCGTTTCGATACGTTCCTGGTCGTCGTCCTTCGTCGTCCCCATGAAAATTGTACTGCTGCCAACATGAAAAACGTTACACTGTCATGATGCCTCTTTCACCCCTATTTTTGGCTGCACATTTTTGGCTGTTCTCTCCTCACCTAATCTTCACCTATTTGCAAGACATATATATAAGAGGCGAAGAACGCGGACACTACTATTGGATGGCAGTCAAGGGAGTTGTCATCAAAGTGAAGCGCCAACCTTTGTCCATCACTGTTTGAGTCAAGAGATTGATCAGTCATGGAAGCGAAGTAGTGAAGTAAGAAGCAATTCAGTAGTTTTGACTTACTATTACTAATCGAGGTTGTCTGACATCATGGCCCGAGAATCAAACAGTCAAGAGAAGGTGCCGGGTGGATATCGCTCAAGAATGGACTAGTTTATCTCCAAAGTCGAAAAACCATGGTCAAACCCCTCAGCCAGCCCATTTCATTAGCCTCAGTCCAGCTAATTCACATCTCGCCAAACAACAAATCCAAGAATTTTCGGAAATTAGTTCATCGCTTGTAAATTATCAGGCGGACTCCATTCAGCTACTACTCAAACAAGCTTTGGCATTTGGAATATGACACTCAGGTTAGTCATTCCACCTCAGGAACCAAAAAAAAACCACACGTGTAAGCAAACATACTGAAGATTAGAACCAGATGATGACTGCTGTAGGGAACCTATTAAGTCCCTCCTGTGGTCTCGAAGGAACCCCTCCTTCGGAAGGCTCCCTTGCCAACCTCTGTACCAATTACAGGAGAGATTCAAGTTAGAGCGTGTTGTGATGAGAAACAGGGCTGGGCTACGTGAGACTGATGTGGAAACTGGTGATGATAATGCCGTGATCATGTCCCGGAGGGCTCCACGGAGCAGGCTAAATAGTTTACTCCGCAGCAGAGAGCCGCAGCCGAGTAAGTAGGTGGCCTAGGTCACAACTGCATGTTGGTCGGAGTTGCTCCAAGGGTGGAACCGGAAGTGAGAACCGCACCGCCCAGAACCCGCAATCGGAACCACATTGACTTACAAACCAATCTCACCAAATGACTCCAACCCGAGCCGCAGGCCAACTAAGGAAAAATTTTCCCCCACACACCATCCCACAAGTCGCCCTTCTACCCTTGAGTGCCTCTCCGTGTGAAAATTTTTGTGCCCCGTCTTTAAGCCTGCCCCCCAAATAACCCAGGTTGACCAAAGAGAGGCAACTGGGAGAATGTATAGGGCTAGGCCCTCTATACCCATACTTGGTAATTAGCTTGAGCTACTCTGGACTGACCACAGGTCAAGGGAAGCTCATAAGCTTGACCGAATCCCCCTGTAAGGCTTGAAGGCACTCTACAACCCCCATGGTCAAAAAGATGGATATGCTGGTGTTGAAAATAGTTTGAGAGAAGCAGACAATTGATGATGGAGTTTATGAAACAAATTGTAATGTGAAAATGTTAAAAAGGGTTGGTGAGTGAAGTGATAATGTTCTAATGAACTTTTCAAAGTATGCATAAAAACTGTATTCTTTTTTGACATAAGAGTTGGATTTTGTTGTGTAGACTAGTAAGAAAAACCCAAGTTGTGTTAAAAAAATGTAGATTGAAAATAGAATGATGAAAGAAATTTAATACAATTCATTTCAACAAAGCTGATTCATGTTTGTATGGAAAGCAATTTATGGAACTGAATTCAATCATAGCAATAAAAACTTCATGTATATCTTACAACTGATAAACTAAAATCAAAAAGTGGAAAGATGATTCATAATTCTTGAAATTTTGTCCAAATCAACATGTGAAATATCTTGATCCAGATATTTAGTGGTGTAGAACCAGACATCTTCAAATAGTGAACTAAAATATTTGATGACAACCTTATTTTCCCAGGGTATGTTGGGTATTTTTGCATCTTCATTTTTTCCAAGCTTCAACCATGTTTCAATAAGAATATTGACTTTTCTTGATGTCCTGATTTTTGATGGTCTTTTATGAATGGTTTTATCAAAGGAATGATTCTTGTCCTGTTGGTTAATTCTGTTAATAGAATGTTGGTAGATTGATTGAAAGTTTTCTGCGGCATATTTCAAGACATCCCAATTCCCCTTTGAGATCCGTGGCTCTTTCTTTACAAAAATTGTTGAAATAGTATCTACCCGCTGGAGAAACAAAACAAAACAAGTCCTCATTGCTTCTTTTCCCAAGTATTGGCCATTGAATAAACCAAGATCTTCAAATTCTATTCCACATTTGGCTTCATACAATTTCATCCAATCATCAATCTTGGAATGAATAATAGTAACTGCTTTTTCACGCTTATCATTTCTGATTGTCCTACGGCTCCCTTCCTCAATAGCCTTGTATTTTTCACCACCAATTTTGTCTTCTTTTTTGCCTTTTTGAGTAGAATGCCTACCATGATAGTACTTCACATAATCTTCTAAATGATTCTCTAAAATCAACAGTGGCTTCCTTGAAGTATGTGGCTCATGAATCATTGATTTCAATGCTACAATCTTGAAAGTATCAAGAGGAGAGGGATTATCAATGGAAAATGCGCCTGAATGAAACATCATTGAACCTTCCTCATCAATACAACGAATTCTATTCTGAGATTCCTGGCCATCGATGGAAACGGAGTGGCGATCAAAATTTCTCAAAAATTGCTGGAACAGTGTTTCATTGCCTCTTGGACGTGTTCTCTTGTATCTTGAATGGGGGCTGGCGGTTTGTTCTTGGAGGTAGTTTGGATCTTGGTTAACCTTCTCAACATTGATCAGGAAAGGGAATTTGGCTTTTCCTTTCTTTGATCTAATCTCGTTCAGATTAGTCAAAGATTCTAATTCCCTATTTTGGCTTAGGTTACTTCCAGAGCTAGTAGCTGACATTTGCAAGTCTCTGGGAAAACTACTGGGAGAATTAAATATGGAAGGCACTTCGGTCATCGTGAGTAGTGTGTCGTCTGAAATCCCCGACAAGTTGTGGATCTGCCAGTGGCCAACGTCTTGCGCAGTTTGAGTCTCTTGATAAGCAGACTGTGATGTTGATATTGGGTTAGGATTATCATCTCGAGGTACTTCTGAAGTATCTTCCAACATTCTCAGATATTCCTCGAGAAATTGATCACTCCCGCTTGGCTCCTCGAAATAACCATTGAAGCCAAAATCTGGCTGATAATTAGAAGAGACTGAAGGATGATGAGCTGTGAAATGGGTACTGAGACCGCCAGGAACATATGTGGGGTCGCAGGATGAGTGTAGTCTCCCTAACTCTTGTGAAGAGGTGGATACCACTGCAGTGGGGACATCTGCCCCGGGGAGGATCGAATGTGAGGTTTGCAGCTCAGGAACTGGGATAGGTTGGGAAAAATCAGGCAAGTTGAGAGCATCCGGGGATATCCAGGTGGCGAATGCACTTGCATCATCATCAATAAGTGCACCGTCACAAATCAGACACAGTAAAAATTCAACCAGAAAAAATGGACGAGGCATTTTTATTTTTATGCTAACTTCACCAAGGAAAGGGCCGGAAAGAGGGACAGGACCTGATGGGACCGAGGTGTAGACTCAGGGTTATATATGTAGACGCTGCTTACCCTACAAAACACGTTTCATAGTCACATGAGATGACTGATACAAAGTGCGCAAAAATGCAATACGGGTGATTCTGCTTCATAATGTGTCTAGTGTCGCTCTCTTGCACTCCTGGCGTTATTGATTTGAAAAGTACGTCATCTCATTTTACGTATGCATTTACAATGAATGTTGCAGTGTTATAATGACCATTTTTGACGAAGGAGTCGGGCGGAGTCGTAGGTTCACCATTTTTCTCGGCTCGTCATAGTAATGTTACATTTTATGATTAATGTAACATCACTGGCTACAGACTCAAAATTATTCAGATTGTCGTGTCTATGTAAAGCAAAAAGTCATCTACATCGTCCTCATTAGACCCAGCGAATGTAACCTTTCCGCTGCGCTCGATACCTAATTGGAGTCGCATTTTGATTAATAAATCGACATTCGCGCCGAGGAAAACCTGACATCATACAAGATCTAACTATCCGCAGGCAAGTAAAAACTGGAAGCAGAGAGAAGGCCTGCACGTGCTAGGTCACCATAATGAAGCGGGACCCTCCTCGTCGGAGGGACTTAGTTAGGTAAGCTATATGCCCGTGCAAGTGTTATAATGTGATGAGGAATGATTACTTGTTGTAAAAGTAATCCTCCTTACGCTACCTGATTCAGCTTGATCATCCTGTCACGATGAGCGACTATGAGTGAATGGCTAACCGCATGGGCGGGGGCTGGGCTGTATCAAGCAAGCCAAGACTTTACTGACAACCGCTGCTGAGATTCGAGTGTGGAGTGCCACATGTCCATGCTGTTCGATAGCTGAGGGTATCTCAAGATACATATTTCGGTGTACTTGGTTTTTTCCAGAAAATCATAACCTTCAGGACAAACGTTTTTCCAAGACGAGAGAGACCTGAGTAGCGGTTAAGGTTCCAGGGAAATTCAGAGGCTTATTTGCCGGCTTGAATGGACGAGAACAAAGCAGGAACTCACCGTACATCAAGTCCTGCTACTGCACTAACATGGTCCGGTTTGCCTGAGGTGTTCTAGTGAGATCCAAAATAAAGAAAACGCGTGATCTCTTCAACCTCACCTTCTCACTTTCAAAAGTCAGATCAGGCGCTTGGAAGCGGCCGAGATAAAATCTGGACACTTGGGTAGGAGGAATGGGCGAGTTGCTTGCCCTTGTCACTCACATAAGCAATTCCAATCTAATCCACTTAGTTCGAAGCGACGTTGAAACCTGCACATGTAGTTGCCAATAAACAGAAGATATGGTCGTGTATCGCCTGGCACTCATCAACCAGGAGGGGGAGGAACTTCATTAAAAAGAGCGGCTCGGTCACGTGCTTTCGATAATATTATCAACAGCCTAAGGATAAGGTTCGTATTCATCATTTGCCAGTCAAATAAAAGAAGTGATTCGGATTCAGCAGAACTTCGCCATGTCAAGTCGTTTTCCTGTTCGGGTTCGAAGTCCCGCTCGCCCCTTAGGGTTTCAGTCTCGGCGATCGATCTCGAATGCGTAAGATCTTTCTCTAGTTTATCTGATTCAATATCCTTGGATGGGTAGTGCTGATTTTCCATTCTCGTTTTGACATCTTCCCGGTCGTCATCCCTCCTACACTCCTGCGACCATGAAAAAAGTCAGACTGCCACGATATCTTGTCCACTCTTATTTGTCGGCTGTATATATGTATCTGGCCGTTCTCTGCTCACCTCATCTCCACCTATTTCCAAGACATGTAAAGGGAAGAAGAAGGCGGACGAAACGATTAGATAAGAGCCCAAGTAGTTGATATCAAATTGAAGCGTCACCTTTCGTCCATCACTGTTGGACTCAAGCGATTGATCAGTCGTGTAAGCGGAGTGATAGAGAAAAACAGTAATCCAGTTCTGACCTACCACAATCGTCGCTGTCTGACATCCTGGCCGAGAATCATTAAGCAGGCGAGAGAGGGTGAGCGTTCAAGTATGGACTTATCTCAATTTATCCAATAGTCCAAAACCCATCAACAAAACTTGTTTTATGTACCTTTCGTCAGCCAATCATGTAAATAAATACATCAATTGTAAATAATCAAGTTTTCAGGAAATCATGAGTTGAGCAGGTGGACCTGTGGCAGGGCTAGGCTACAGCGTTTAGGTTCAGGAGATATGCTTTTGGAACGTTGGTGATAAAAGTAGATTGATTTTTTGTCATAAGTGAAAAAGAGACACGCTTTTATAGGGGGTGGGTGATGTTTAAAAACTGTGTTTTACAATGTACCCACATTGTAAAGCTGCAACATTGCAAAAATGTATATATCAAACCTATTTATGCAAATTTGCAATTTATGGGGTATCTCCCCCACATTGTAATCTAACATATTGTAACCCACATGTTGCAATTTCCACCGCAGTGGCTGGCCTCATGCATTCTGCCATGTCACAATGCATGTTACAATCCATGTAAATCTGCCCATAGCCCTCCAAAATGGTAAATTTACATCACATCAGGGACAACGTCCCTGTTTTCCCCACAGACATAGGTAGGGCTACACCCACAAATCATCCCTCCGGTCATCCGATTATCATTTTCCCAGCGCATTGCACTGATTATCATTTTCACACCTTTTCAACCTTATCACAAATGGAACTTACATGTTAATTACATACCCAGCTAACCAAACCAACCTAAGTCCCAGCTATACATAAGCTTTGAGCTAATAGATACGCATATAGATACCATCGATAAGCTTAAAGCATAAATCCTCATCCCATAGACTAAGGCTGGACCCCGTACGGCACCACCCGGGTGGATCACCCGGGTGGTCCACCCAGGGTCCGGGCATCAGGATGAGACTTCAAGACCCCCCGGACCACCCGGGTGGTTGTGTTGGCAAGCAAAACAGCAAGGAGGACCCTTGAATGGACTCAGTGAGCAATTTATGAGCCGTCAATAGCGGCCCTGAATGTGTTCGCAGGCTTGTGATGCATAATCTCAGGCTGTTTTTAGGCTTTGAGATATGACAAGGTCAGAAAACTTGCGCGGCAATGGAAGCAGGAGAACTTTTCTTGGGTGCCGTCCTTTCCAAAGCGCCTCACGCTGCTCATGAGGCGCTTCTAACGCTTCTTCCCTTGCCAGGTAAGGCTGTTATTAGGTTTGGGTGGTGCTGACCACTTTTTTTTGCCTCATGGTCAGTCCAATCCAGAGGCAAAACAAGGTATAGAAACCACCCGGGGAAACCACCTGGGACCCGGATTAATTCGGATGTGGGGAACGGGATGCCCAGAAATCCTGTCCCAAACCCCGGGGACCAGCCTTACCATAGACCCGCACAATGCCCCGTACACCACGGACGCAACAAAGGTTTATGGGACTCGATTCAAAACGTTTCTAGTTCAAACCCTAAATTTTTAGGTTCCGAGGGTCATAAATCCATTGTCCCACAGTATTGATTTTTTTTCTGGTGGGATAATGGATTTAATCTCCTGATCGGACTGTGGGAGTATCACTCAAAAACCCACTCTCCGAGGGAACAAACAGAAGGGACCTTCAGCAGCGCTAAGTTGCTGTTCTGAAGAGGATTTCTTCGAAAAAAAAAATTTTTTTACAATCATGCCACCGGCATTTTTTTCTCTTGAAACTTTGAGAAATCAAGGTTTCCCGGAACAAAATGAGCTGCCCAACAAGACGCGGCCAAAGCGCACACAGTGCAACAGTACTCTACGGAATGGATAGTCCAGCCGTATAATTAGGGCTTGGGACTGGTGCCCTCCACTCTCACCAGCCGCGGGTTCGATCCCTGCTTTTGCCTGCGCATGTCAGCGATGCACGCGTGCTGCAGTGCAAACCCTGTCGTGGGAGATGGCTTTTTGAGCGCGGGAGTGGTTCAACTCAATTGAACCTTAAATTTTTCAACGTTTTTTATCGGTTTTTGCAACCGACTTCCAACCAATCGCGTTGGAGATCGGTTTTTATGACGGATCTCCAACGGAATTGGAATGTTGGAACAAACATTCCAAAAGTGGTTTCCGCAGGGGCGTCAACCCGACGTGCCCTGCGGATTCAATGGGGAACGTTTGTCGTTTGGTTTCAAAAACCGATTGCAAACGTTCATTTGCTGCCGTGGTGTAGGAAGAAACCCGCCGCAGATATCCCACCAACTGCCGATATCCCACCATCAGGTGATATCCCACCACTCCCCCCTACCTTACCGCGCGGAAAACCCACTCAAAAAACTGCATCCTCCCACTCCACCACTTCATCCAAGCTCAGCCACGCCTCCCTCACCAAAACCGACAAAACAACACCTGCCAACAAAAAACTTGCCGCTGGATCTTGAGACACCAAAAAGTGGCAGTATCCCCATCCCATGGACAAGGGGTTTGCCACGTACATCAACCATGGATGTGTTCTAGACCGGCAGGGGTATCCCCTTTACCCAAATGGATCAACTACTTTCGTCCGCCCGACCGGTACCAGCATCACCAACTTTGGAGCTGTTGGGTTTTCCAGAATTTGCAGCAATGGTGCAAAGTCCATACCATCAGATTGGAAGGTTGTGCGGATGTACTGCCTCGGGGTTTTACAGTGCAATCAGGACGGATGTGACTATGCAGGCCCTCCCCCAACTGAACCCAAAAAGATTTCACAGCTTCTCAGCAGGTAATGGCCGCTATGTCTAGTGCCAAAATTGTAAAATTGGCACAAAACTGACTATTTTGCGGTATGAAAACAGGAACCCACCTTGTAAAGGGCTTGCAGGACAATGCCCAGGCAAGGTATACTGGAAACAGCGTGTCAATACGCTTTGCCGCTTTGATTGTCATTGGAAAACGGGCTGGGGTCTCCTCCGGCACCAAGGAGATCACAATCATCGCTGGCCAGCCTCCAAGAAACCCAACCCCCTGGCCAAGCAGGATTTCATGGAAGCAGTCAAAAAAAATCCCAAGGCCACCGCGCTGCAGCTCAAGGTAAGCCCAATCAGTTTTTGGGCGGTTTTTTAAGATGTATATGATTTTTTGTTGGGGGAGCTCAAGTTCTCCTTTTTTGATCTAGATTGGCAATGCAAGCGGCCCTGGGGAAATAAACGACAGTGTGGTAAATATACACAAATCTTTTGGCAACGCTGACTGGCTGCACCACCATCGTTGGGTGATCCTGGATGAGATTAAAAGAGGAGGTTTGGCAAAAGGCGGTGACGGTGGTGACAGATTCATGATCTTGTTTTTTCAGTGGCAACAGTTGAGTCAAGTCGTTCCCCCTCCAATTCCCATTTTCTCTTTTGATGTCATCGTAAAAATATTGACAATGTCTAACTTTACAATGTTTTGCAAATTGTAAATCTAATCATTGCATTTAGGAACGGGATGGAAGTCATATCCATGTTGTGTCAGAGAGGGAAAGAACATATTAAGTTCCAGGCAGATTGGATGTCTCAGCGGCTTCTTGATTGCGGCGAGGACGGAAACAACGTCTACAAGGGCGGCCTCATCTCCGATTTCACTTATAGATTCTTTGCCAACGGTTATCTGCTCACCACCTTGATGTATTGCAAAGACATTGCACGTTGGATACCAGTCCAGCTGAGCTGGATCTGAGGCCTCAGCAAATCACATTACACGGTGCACTTTTCAGTTCTTTTCCTCCAGTTCCTCATACCCTCTCTTCTGCAACACAAGCGTGAGTACATGGCTTGTAGCATCGTGGACTTCTCAAAGGCTCAGCAAAGTGGCTTTGTTGCGGCGTACATGGATGTGTTTGGAGAATCCAACCCCTTGGAGGCCTTGTGTAAATTAAAAGGGTGCCGTGAGCACTTCCGGCAATCAGTCACACAAGTCAAATGTAACCAAGCAGTCATCATGGCTGATGAGCAGGTTTGTTTTCCAATTTTCTCACATCCCTCAGTTCGCATATCCGCAACTGGCTTACCAATATCTTCTTCTTCAGCCACTTTTTGAATCTAAGTGCCTTGCCCTACTGCAACCATGCAAGAAGGACGGTCCAACTCACAACAACAAAGTGGATGAGATGCGTCAACAATTCCCCAAGATCAGGGCTTGGCTGGACTGGTGGACAATGGCGGATGTTGAAGCCATTTTGTTTCCCAGCCGCCGCAAGATGCTCGAGGAATTGCCAAATGGCGACAATGGAATTCCGAGCTCAACAAATGCCCAAGAGAGTATGCATTGAGTAGACAACATGTTCAGGTAAGCATATTACTACATCTCTCATCAATATCAGCCAACTGAATTAAATTGATCTTGCTTTCTTTCATCAGTGCGGGCAAGAAGTCCTTGCTTTCCGGCTTCTCCAAGCTCCATGCCTTTGTAAAGGCATTGGAGATGGACCACTCTCTGGCAATGCGTGGGGTTGCCATTTGATATGGGGCCATGCTGAAAAATCAGCCAGACGTTTCCCAATCTATTTGTTGGATCAAGCCAACCAAGAGGCAGAGGGCTTTTGCAAATGATGGGTGCCCTCCTAATACGACCAAAGCCCTCCTGGACCATCCTCTTAAGCGAGCAAAACTGGGAAGGCCCCCAAAATCCACCAACGTCAACCGTGCATTGCACACAACATAAATTTCTTACGCCGCCTCCAAGGACCCGGCCTTGAAGAATTGCTGTTGGCTGGCCTCAGCCATGGAATCCTTGTACGCTGTCTACAGTCAGCTCTGGCTCCGAAGCCTTGGGGGCAAAAAAAAACAACCTCTTTCACTTGCTGGTATCACATTTCACCTCCAGAAGCACCAACGAGCTCCAGGAAAACAAACATATCAAGTCAATCCTGACTTGCGGATCAAACAATCTTTTCAACGAGGCACAACAGCAACATCCTTGTTCATTCATCTCTGGAAAGTTCTTGTCTTCTGACTATTCTTTCTCTCTTCTCTTAGATCAGCAGAAGAATTCCTTGGCCGTTCTGCAAACATTGTTTGCCATCCAAGAAACCCGCATTTACTTGTGTCCCTTGAAGATCCGAAATCACGAGGATGACCATCCTTGCAAAGAACAACAAATATTTGCCCTCCAGGTGACAAAAAAAATGGTTGAATGCAATGGGATTGCTTATTCAGATGCCTCTTCCCTGATTTCCAAATGGTCGTGTTCTGGTCTCAATGGGGGAACTGCCTTACAATGTCAAAGATGTAGTGCTCTCTGGGCCAAAAAAAAGGCTAGATCCAATAAGCCCAAAATCAAAGAACTCCAATTAGTCACTACTAGGTTGAAAGAGCTCTCCACCATATCCTTCCTTGATAGCGGTTCACCGCCTGACCTCTACTTACAAGTCGACGCCATGCCAATTATTGGCACAGAGGAAAAGATGGAATTTATGGGCCAGATCAATTGGCCCTTCAAGCTCAAAATCTCAGGGCAGGTCTACACACTGATTTCTTGCAGATATCGGGGCCACAATCACTACTGGGGGAAGTTTTTGCGGACTGTTTGAGGAGTCACAGGGGTGTGGCTGCACAACGATCTAGAAAACGCTGGCTACGCACAGATGGTTGACTTGGTCCCTGGAAGTATCGGTGGTGCCCATCCTTACACGTCCTGGCTCCTATATTCACAATCCTGGACTCAGGATGAGGAGGATTTTGTTGACAAATGCATCTCAAGAATCCGCCGCAACAACCCCACTATCTCCTTGGGGATCCCTTTTACGCACATGCAAAACCTTTTGAACATATCTTACAACAGCGCTTTGAGCATGGAAAAAACCAATGCCACCACTGATTCCCCTATGATCCCAAGTCATTCTGCCAGGAACCCGCTGGATGGAAAGAAATCATTAGGCCAATCAAGAAATGGAAGCTCCAGCTTTTCTAGCGCAAACAATTTTGGTGACAATCCGTCCGACAACAATTCAAGCGCACAGGATTTGTTGGAAATTTCTTCCAATCAAGAGACCAAAAGTGAATCAGAGGATCAATCTGTGTTCCATCCCCCTCCGGCACTGGCACGCAACCCAACCACCTCTCAGCCTCAGAAACCAACAAGAATTTGTCTCCGCCTTAACCAGATTCCCAAGAGGCAGGGTCTTGGTCAGGAGCCCCCTCCACCGGAAGGCAATTGGCCTTGCTGTGCGTCCACCAATGTTGGCATTTGGCCCCGGGCAGCCAGTCCGCCTCCTGTGGAAGACTCAAATCTGGGTTTGGAGAAGGTCGCAGCGGGTGCTGAAGCGTGGGCTCCACCAACAGACAAGCAATCAACATCCAAGATCACCACTCGAAAACGCGGCCGACCCAGAAAACTCCCAGAGAAACCCCCAGCGAAGCAATTCAGGCCTGCCCCATTAACCGACGCTGACTGGGATCGCATTGAGGCCTGCGGGGCTGCAAACTTTGATGCAATTTGGAAGGCTTGTGAGGAGGAAGAGTTGAAAATGAAGAAGGCGGATGGTCAGAAAGCTGCTGGCGCAACAAAATTGGTGATGTGCTACCCTAATTTTGGATGATCTTTTTAGAATAATCTGATCAATGGGCCAATATTTGCTTGTTTTAATGGTAGGGCTGGTCAGAGACTGCTGAAAGATTGATGGAATTTTTTTTGCTGCACTTTTCAAAATGTCCAAATTATTTTTGCTAAGTATGATTTTCCCATTTGAAAGGAGAGGTTTTGCCTCCACAATGATTGTTGAAATGGTATCTACTTGCAGGAGACACAAAACAAAATAAGTCTTGATAACATCTTTCCCCGAACTTTGGTCATCAAAGGAAGCAAGACCTTTCAAGTCTATTTCACATTTAGCTTCATAAAATGCAACCCATTGATCTATTTTTGAATGGATAATGATAACTTCCTTTTCAAAGTTATCATTTCTTAATTTCAAACGGCCACATTCCTGACCAGCTGCATTTTCTTCACCACTTATCATTTCTTCTGTGAAGCTTTTTCAAATGGAATTTTTACCATGAATGTATTTCACATCTTTTTCCAATTCATTCTCTAAAATTGACAGTGGCTTGTCTGAATTATCTGGATCCCCAATCATTTCTATTAATGATTTAATCTTGTGAGTATCCATAACAGATGGCTTTTCAATGGAAAATGCGCCTGAATGAAATATCAGTGAACCTTTCTCATCCATGCAGGGTAATCTAGGCTTGGAACCCTGGATGAAGTTGCAAACGGAAGGCAGATCATTTTCTCTTGAAAATTCTTGGGATTTGATAGTATCAGGTTCAATTTTTGGCCTTTGTTTCCTTTGTCTTGGTGGTCTCTTGCGGGTGTCTTTTGAAAGGAGAGTTGCCATTTGTTCTTTTGAAAAGTTTAGCACTGGGTCTTCATTAAGCTTCTCAGCCTCAATCCGGCATGGGGATATTGCTATTCTTTCTTTTGATTCACTCAGCTTGTTTGGATTAGCCACCAATTCAGATATCCTTTGTCCTAGGTTATCTACCAAACTGGAAGCGGACATCTGTTTAGGCAAAATATTTGGAGAAGTATACATGGAACAGACTTTTGTCATTGTGAACTGTGTGTTAAGGTGTGTAGTCCCCAAAAAGGTGTGGCTATTGCTTAGAGTTTGCGCAGTGTGAGTAGACTGTAAAGCTGTTGTTGGATGAAGATTATTCTTTTGGATGTCTGGTACTTCTTCCAAACTGCCTTTGGCCATTCCCCAATCTTTCAGAAGTGATCAATCATGCTGGGGTTGTCAGTGCAATCCTTGAGCCGTAAATCTGACCAATAATCCAAATAGACTGCATGAGGTGCAAAATGGGTACTTGGATTATCAGAAATATTTATGGGATTGTAGGATGAGGTTGGTCTCCCTAACCCTTGGGAAGAGGTGGATGCCACCGCAGTGGGAGCTTCTGTTAATGGGGGAATTGATTTGCACTTCAGACGCTGGGATAGGTTGAAGAACATCATGCAAGCTGGGAGCAATCAGGGTTATCCAGGCAGTTAATGAACTCTACATGCCATCATCATGAATAAATTCACCATGACAAGTCGCCACAAACAGTAAAAATCCACCAAGACAAAAAACTGCACAAGTCATCTTTATTTGTTTGCAGCAAGAGACCATGGACCAGCTGTTCCCTTGTCCAACCCTTATATAGCCTCTATTTTGCAAAACTTGTTTCAGAAATAACAGAAAATGAGACATAAATACATACATAGCGCGCAAAACTGTTACATATACCGGTGGTTCTGCCTGTGGCCCGCTTTGACTTCTGATGTGTGTTGTCTGGTATGGAAATCAAATTCTTTTATGTATTTGATTGTTGTTTCATGGTCATAATTATGAGCAATGGAGGAGCTGGACCTTTATGTGAGTTGTATGCAGTTTCCCCCTTTTTCTTGGTTTGTCACAGTAATGTTACATCTTATATCTGTTCTGGAATCAGTCAACCAATTGGGTATGGAATCAGCCCCAGCTCAGCCAATAAAAAGATAACCTTGCTGAGTTGCTGGTAAACTATCAAGTGAGTGGAGTTGTGAACCCCATCCAGCCGCTGCCCCTCAAGCGGTTGTTGGGACTTGGAATAGACGGCCCAGATTATTCATTCCACTTTAAGTACTATTGGGTCAAATACTCCACATTCTTCCACATCTCCCTCTTGTTCTGAAATCTTGTGATCTAGGTTTACTTGGGGTGATATATAAGAATAGCAGTTATAGGATATCACATGGCTGTCAGAAATAAAATATACTATCATCATAATCTTCATAACAATTACCACCCAAAGAAGGTAGTTGCCCCCCCCTCCACAGTCAAAAAATCCAAGGAAAAAGAAGTAACCATAGCATAAGCTAGGAAAGCAAAACCAAATCAAAAAACCAAAAAGAAAGAAAGAAAAAATTGAAATGGAAAATTGTGAGGATCAGAAAAGGAGAGAACTGGAGAATGTTGGAATATACCCATGAAAATGGTGATGATCAGACATGAGAATACTATCACCAGGGGAGAGGAGGGGGCACTCCCCAGGGAGTGTCATAGCTTAACTTTTTTCTGTAACTCTGGTGGACACCTCTGCTACATCTTTCCTTGAACTTCACAAAGTATTGGTTAACCCATGTTGAACTCATCTGGAATTTGACTGGAATTTAGTTTAATATGTATAAAAAAGATGCTCAAAACAAATTTGTAATTCAAGTTTAATTGTTATTCAATTGATAAAGTTATTCTGGTGAGAATTCAGACTGTTTAATGATTGAAATTTTAGGAGGGTACAAAAAAGTTTTTCAAGAAGGATGATAATGTTCCAACAGATCATCATGGCCAAGATCTTCTTTGAAAAAATTGGTTAATAATTGTATTATACTATTGGATTCTTTACCTTCTGCATTCAAATAAATCTAAGAATTTGCCCTGACATTAGCAAAATTTTGCTGCAATTTTACCACAACATGCAACAAGACGGCAGCCCTCTCAGTCCAAAAAATAATTGAAGTCAATCCAGGGAGTGTTAGGGTTCAGCTGGACATCATGTTGCATTGCCACACACTTTGTGGTAAGAGGTGTTCTTCATTTATTTATATATTCTCAGCTTCATGTTCCATTTATGTTTTTTGTGAGAGGGTATTTTGACAATGTCCCCCTATCCCGCTTGAGCAGGATAGGGGGACATTGTCAAAATTGGCTTCACACCCCATAACCAAAACAAACTAGTAATCATCCTGGAAAGGCCCAGCCTGTTGAGCAGTATGTCTGTGTAACATGCATTTATTGAGCAATTGTAGTCCATAGACATGATTAAGTTGAGCTAGAATTCAAAATAAATTCAACAAAAGTTGTTGATAATTTCACAATGTTTAGCACATCACTTCATCATTATTTCACCTCCATTTCACCTTATTGAAAGGAATAGTTGATCAACAATTTTTAATTGACTTCTGACAGAATTCAGACCAAAACCAGGGTCAACTTAAGCTATGGCACTCCCTGGGGAGTCCCCCCTCCTCTCCCCTGGTGTATGTGTGTTGAGATTTTTTTAGGCAAGAAATAAAATTGAGGGTGGAGTTAAGAGAATTTAAATTTGATGTGTAAATAGGTATAATGGCTTGTTTATGAAGTGGGAGTTTAGTTTTTATTGAAAATGGGCTTTTGGAGTTATGTATAGCAGGTTTATGTTTTGGAAAGAGTGGAATTCTATTGTGTACTAAGAGGTAAAAAACTGGTTAAAGCTCAAAAAATGTAGATGGAGAGTAGACTGATGAAAGAGATTGCTGATGTTTTCTTTCACAGCTGAGTTGAGGCTTCTATGAAAATCACATTGGAAATAGATTTTACCATAAAAAACAAAACTCTTTCTAGCTGACCTGATTCTGAGTTGAAGGAAACTCTCAAGTAGTAAGATGATTAGTCATCTTTGAAATTTTTTCCAAGTTAACATTTGAAATATCTTCATTAAAATATTTAGCTGTGTAGAACCAGATATCTTCAAATACGGACCTAAAAACTTTCATGTCACCCTTTCTTCCCCAGGGTATGTCTGGGATTCTTGGATTTTGATTTTCTCCAAGCTTCAACCATGTTTCAATGAAAATATTGACTTTTTTTGCTGCCCTCACTTTTGATGATCTTTCATGAATGAACGCATCAATTGGACAATCTTGAATTCTGTTGTTGATTCTGGTTAGTGACTGATGGTAAATTAATTGAAAATTTTCAGCTTCATATTTCAAGATAATATCCCTATTTTGCAGCATAATTTTCTTGTTTGAAGTGATTGGCTTTTCCTTTACAATGATTGTTGAAATAGTATCTACTCTCTGGAGAAACAAGACCAAGTAAGTCTTTACAACATCCCCTCCCAAGCCTTTGTAATTCAATGGACCAAGACCTTTGAATTGAATTCCACATTTAGCTTCATAAAATTGAATCCAGTTGTCTATCTTTGAATGGATGATAGTAACTGCTCTGCAATGGTTATTATTTCTTGCTTTAGCACAGCTAATTTTCAGACCGGCCTCATTTTCTTCACTACCAATCATTCCTTTTCTGTGTGATTTTGGAACGCAATTCACACTATAAATATAAGTTGTATCTATTTTCAATTTATTCTCTAAAATTAAAAGTCGGTTGTGCAAATTTTCTGGACCATCAATCATTGAGATCAGTGCTTGGATTTTGAGAGTATCCATTGAAGATGGATTTTCAATGGAAAATGTGCCTGAATGAAACATGAGCAAGCCATCTTCATCAATGCAGGGTAATCTGTGCTGGGGATCCTGGCTGTTGATTCCAACAAAGCCCCTATCAATTTTGCTCAAAAACTGCTGAAATCTCAAAGCATTGGGTTTTATAGGTCTTTTCCTCTTTCTTGCAGATCCCTTGTGGGTGTCTCTTGAACGGAGGTCAGCCAATTGTTCTTGGAAGGAATGTGGGTCTTCATTAAATTTATCAGCATTGATCATCAAAGAGGATGTGGCTATTCTTTCTTTTGATCCACTCTTGTTCAGATTAGTCAGATTAGTCACCAATTCCAGGTGACTTCCCAAACTGGAAGCGGAAATCTGCAGGTCTGTAGGCAAACTACTTGGAGAAGCAAACCTGGAACTTGAAGCCAACTTCCTTGTCATGAATTGTGTGTAATGGTCCAAAATCCCTGACGGGTGGTGGGTGTTGCCCAGATTTTGTGCATTTTGAGTTTCTTGCTGCACGTGGGACTGTATCACTCTTGTTGGTTGAGGATTCTTGTGGACATCTAGGGGCGCCTCTGAAATGCCTTCCAAAATTCTCCAACTTTCCAGAAGTGTATCAATCACGCTGAGATCGTCAACACCATCCTCAAACCCAAAAACAGAACAAGAGTTAGAAGAGACTGCATGTGATGTGAAATGGGTACCTATTAGACTACCAGAAATATGTGTGGGATTGTAGGATGAGGGTAGTCTCCCTAGCAGTTGAGGAGAGGAGCATGCCACTGAAGAGGGTACCTCTGCCTCTGAGGGTATTGAATGTGAGGTTTCCACGTCTGAAGTCAAGATAGGTTGGACAATATGAGGCAAGCTGGAAGCATCTGGGAATCTGCAGGCCGTCAATGGACTCTCATCATTATGGATAAGTGCGCCATAACAAGTGATCACAAACAGTAGAAATCCACCAAGAAAAACTGGACAAAGCATTTTAATATTTTTTGCAAGATTATTTTTTTGTCAGAAGAGGACCCGGTTTCATTTTGTGGCTCACGCAGAGCAGACAAGTCATATAAAGATATATAGACGCTGCTTACCTACAAAACATGTTTCATGGCAGTATGAATGGAGAGGAGTGCGCAAGACTGTAATCCGGGTGATTCTGCTTCATAATGTGTCTGTCGTCCGCTTGCACTCCTGAAAGTGTTTTGTGTGGAATGTATGTACATTTTTTTTACAAGATTGCTGTTTCATCGCCATACTTATGTATGGGCGATGAAGCAGTGATATACTGACCCATTTTTCTTGCGCAGTCGGGGGACACCCCCAGATCAAGTTTTTCTTCAAAAAAAGCGCCACACAGCCCGTACAGCCAGACGTACAGGCTAAGGGAGTCGACTGGCTCCCTACACAGAATCTGAAACTGCCTGCGGGTGCGAGCGACAGCGCTCGGGCAGGATGGACCAGGGGTAACTTTACAAGAGGATTGCAACGGTTCTGGTCCCATCCTTCCAGTCCAAAAAAAAAAGTTAGCTTTTGGGACTGGGGTGCTCTGCTTCATACAGGCCTGTATGGCCCAGTGAATATGTGGCGTTAAAAGAAAAGAAATAAAAAAATGGACCCGGGGGGGCCCCCCGACTCCGCAAGAAAAATGGGATATGCTGTAGTATGTATGTTTCTAGAAAGGTGATGATGAGGAGAATTTAAAACAGGTTGCTTTGTCCGACGAGGTGCAAAATAGACAGGTTTATATAGAAACTACAACGTGGTTGAACTTGCGCGCATACATAAGACAAGTAGAGACAGAGTGAAACAGGAAAGAGGAAATGTGACTGAAAGCCAGGCCTGGCTGGACTAGGCCATAGTGTGAGGGTCCACCTATTACTTGCTATCAATACATATTCCTTCAGACTTGATAGCTCATTGTAACTAAATTCTCACTATCGAGGCAATAGCTCGACACTCGCAATGAGGCAAAACCTGACGTCGTTCATGATCTATTTTTTCCGCATGTAAGTAAAAACTTGGAGCAGAGAAAAAGCGTGTACGTATTATAAGATCACATTAAACATGAAAGTTTATGAATGGTGTGCTACGTATGACTGGAAATGAGATTTGGGTATGAGCGATTCTTCTTGCGCTAGGTGACTCAATATGATCATACCCTTACGGTGTAAGTGACTAAAGTCTACGAGTGATTGGCTAGGAACCAAGGGGCGGAGGACAGGCCTTTGTCGGACAAGCGCTGCAAGACTCTGCTGAATCCTGCTGAAGCTGAGTTTCCCAAAGCAAGCATGACCTTCTCAAAAAATGTTCCCCAAGACCAGAGAAGCCTGAGGAGCGTGCAAAGTTCAAGGAGAGTAAGATGATTTATATTCCGGCTTGACTTTATTAGAATGAAGCGGGAACCTGCCAGTGCTGTAAATTTGTGTAATTCTAGCACTTCACTAACATGGTCCAGTTTGCCGGCCAAGATCTTCCCGATCCGATATCAAAAGAAACATAATTTAATCACCTCACGGCCCAAGCCAAATCAGGCGCTGGTAAGAAGCCGCCAGACAATCTATCTGTTTGGGTAGGAATGAGCAAGTTCTCTGCCCTTGCCACACACGCATGAACAATTCCAATTGCAGGGACAAATGTTAGATTTCTAGGATCCACTGGGTCCGAAGCGAGTTTGAAACCTGCACAAGCAATTTGGCAATATACGGATGATCCGATCGGTCATCTCGTGGCACTCATCTACCAGCTAGTGTGCACTCCTGAGGGACTCAATTCAAGAGTGACTCAATCGCTTGCTTTTGATAATTTTTTCAGCAGCCGTCTTTTCAGTGATAAGCGGAGACTAAATTGGCCATGGCCACGATCTGAAGAGAAGTTTTGTATCTATTACTTGTCACTGAAAAAACAGCAGTGGCTTAGATTCAGCACAACAAGAGAACTGTGACCAACGGCTGGGTTTATTGTGAATCAAAGGCATTGAATTCACTATTCATTGGCATGTGCGTGAGCACTGACTATTTGAAGGGAGATATTGGCTGCGTTGAAGCTTCATGGTAATTTTTGACGGGCTCGAAAAGACTAGAAAATCGCACTGCGCGTCTGTACAATTTCTTCAATGAAGAGGAGAGTTTTCGTGTGATTAGGGATCCCTTCGGCCGGGCCGTTGAATTTATTTTAGAGAGCACCATCGAGCCAAGCTGCTTACTTTCCAAGATGTGCAATTGGCCGCCACACTATTCAATCATGGCCAAGGTTTTGGGATGGGAGATCCTTCACGTGACAGGGAGGGTTTAATCGTTATTTTCCTTTGACGCACCCACCATTCACATCATCACAGCCGAATGTGTCAGTTCCCAACGGTAACATCAAACAAGTTAAATGTGTCATTTGTGAAGTTTCATAGGAGAACGGCCGGTGTGTGTACTGTTCCGTTGATTGTGATTTTCGACTTCGTTTCTAGTAACAACGCAGAGGCGGTAGTCCATGAATGCGGTAGAATTCATTACAAGAGATCAGCCTTTTGTTTGGGGGGGGGGGGGTCACAAAGGAATGACTCAAGCGAATAGCTACAGAATATAATTACACGTGTTTCTTTGGATGGATGTGTATTTCGAAACCGCTCAACTGCGAGAGCTTTTTTTTTTTTTTTTTTTTCATGGTCCCGCATGTGAGGTCAACTTTTTAATTCTGCTTGAGGGTTTTCATTCTCGACGATAGATGCCCAATTCGCAACGGCTTTCTCTGGATTATTTGATGTATGATTCGTGGGTGGGTATGTAGTACTTATTTCTCCTATATTATCCGTTTCGACATCTTCCCGGGCCTCATCCCCATAATCCAAAACGTGCTCCTGTGTGAACAAAAGTCCCAAGGACCATGAAAGAAGTCAGACTGTTGACGTGGTGCCCTTTTCAATCCTTTTTTGGAATTAGGCTCTTGGAATTTCACTCACTTACTATATATATTCCGAACGCGGATGCCACGATCAGATCAGAGACCAAGGAGTTGACATCAAATTGAAGCGCCATCTGTTAGAGTCAGGTGATTGATCAGTCATGGAAGTTCAGTGATACAGAAAGACGCAAATAACACTTCTGACTTGACTATATAAACTTATCGCTGTCTGAAATCAAAAGAGAAGCTTCCATGTGGCCGGGTTGGGCAAGTGTTGCGACTTCCAAGCGTTCAAGTATGGGTTTATGCTGTGTGTCCAAAAGTCCCAAACCCCTGACAGCCTGACCCAAGCCAGTTTCTGCCCGAGTCAGCCGATCCAGATTATGTCATCAGCCTGCTGAGCCCAGCCAATCAGAACGCACCAAAAAAAAAAAAAAAAAAAAAGAAAAAGAAAAGAGAACTGAGAAGTTCCCCGGAACGATTTCAATCAAAAAAAACCACTTTCACAATGAGTTCCTCGCTCGTCAACCACCAAGTGGACCCCATCGAGCTGCCCCGTCAGCGACTGCTGGCACTAGGGATAGAAGGCTCAGGTGGGTCATTCCACTGCAACTATCAACTGGGCGATCGTGTGAGGGCGCTTGCGAGATACGACTGACCTGATCTTTGGAACGGCACATAATCTGTGGATCTAGCAAACAAGCTTGGGGTCGGAGTGATCGAACACCTTCCCAGCGGACAGATCAATGTGCTCTCCAACCTGCGCAAGACATATGTCACCCCTCCTGGACATGGCTTCCAACCGGGTGATACCGCGAAGCACCACCGAGATCACATTGTCGACTTGGTTCGTCGATCGATGAAACAGGCCGGCTTGGATTTCTCTCAGCTTGATTGCATTTGCTATACGAGAGGTCCCGGGATGGGCTCGCCCCTCCAGACCTGCGCCCTCGTGGCCCGCACGTTATCATTGCTCTATCGTATACCCTTGGTCGGTGTCAACCATTGCGTTGGCCACATCGAGATGGGACGATTGATCACACAGTCACTCAATCCCATCATCCTCTACGTCTCCGGTGGAAACACGCAGATCCTAGCCTACTCCCACCATCGCTATCGTATCTTTGGCGAAACCTTGGACATTGCCGTCGGGAACTGTCTCGATCGTTTTGCGCGCGTCATTGGCCTCTCTAACGACCCCAGCCCCGGATTCAACATCGAACAAGCCGCCAAACGAGGCCAAAAACTAGTCACTCTACCTTATACCACCAAGGGGATGGACATCTCTCTCGGAGGAATTCTCACCAAAGCTGAAGAATACACAAGGAACCCCAAATTCAAGCCCACACTTGACACCACAGATTCCGAGAGTATATATACCGCCAACGATCTCTGTTTCTCGCTCCAGGAGACCGTGTTTGCCATGCTGGTAGAAATTACCGAACGAGCAATGGCTCATGTGGGTGCGACTGAAGTTTTGATCGTGGGGGGTGTGGGCTGCAACGAGCGATTACAAGAGATGATGAAGACGATGACCGAGGAACGCAATGGAAAGATCTTTGCGACGGATGAAAGATTTTGTATTGATAATGGAATCATGATTGCTCATACCGGTCTCCTCCAGTTCAGGATGGGCTTCACCACCCCAATCGAGAAAAGCTCTTGCACTCAGAGGTAAAAATACCTTTCCAATTCATCCAACTTCTCGTCTATTTCGTTTGCGCCCTGTTTTGATCTTGCTACTTCTTGGTCCAATTCAGGTTTCGGACGGATGAAGTACTGGTAGATTGGAGACAATAAAACTGGGTCTTGTTTCAAGGTGAGGCTTACCCATCCCGCATCCTCATCAATTGTCCTCCTTTCACTTTCTACTCAAGTGAGGATACCATGTGCAGTGTGCTCTAAGCTGAACCTTTGCCGCGAAGATACAGGTTCACCACTTTTTCCTTTTCGCTGAATTCTCTCAGTAAAAGTAGCTTCCGAAGGCTTGAGATCTCACGAGTAACTACCTTACTTGTTCCACTGAAGATATGCGTATGCTACATGTCAGAACGTAAATGATGAATTTCACGTATTCCATTTTTTGCGCCGCGGAGTGTATTGCGCCAGGACGACTGTCTTATGCAATCTCGCCGTCATTAGAGTGGATATGTATACGTGATCTTGCGGATGGGTATTCAAGCAAGATAGGGAATAATGGGAATAATTCGGAGTAGAAGAAAACTAGAGTGATTGTTCTAATAACTCTCGAGATGATATAGTTAGTCATTTATCAAGACCTACGATAACTAGTAAAGAGGTGAGGGATTTGGTTGATGAAGCCAGATGGGCGGTCCTGATGAGATTTTGCTTTGATCTTTTCCAAGAATTCTTGTTCGACTTCCTCATCATTGAATTGTTCGCCACGTGTATACCAAATGATAGTCAAGACGCCGATCAAGGAAGAGACGATACAAGCCGCCATTGACAAGATCCCTCGGGCGTGGAACCCGGATATCTGGGGGAACGGTCCTTGCGGGGCCGTGGACAGGTCGTAGATCTTAGAGCCCGTCAATCCTCCGGCATTCCCACTCGATGGCACCTTCATCATTGCACACTGGTCTTTCATGAATTGTGGCACGGGTGAGTTCTTCTGTTGAATTTCTGGTGCTACTATAAACATTGCTGCCAAACCGGACTGTAAATGCCACTGAGAGAAACCGATTTGGTTAGACCCCCAAGCTAAGCATCGCTGAACGGAAAAGAAGTCATATCTTACTTCGATGTGACAATGGAATAACCATGCGCCTGGGTTATCCGCTACGAACCGGAGACTAACAAACCCTCCACCTGGAATCTGGATGGTATCTCTCCTCAAAGGGTTACTCAGTGTTTGATTTGAGTAAGTTGGACTGCCAGGATTGATGCTCGGTTGCTTATTGACTACTTGAAACTTTTGGCCATGCAAATGAACTACAGAATCATCCCACGACATCCTTAGCTGATAGGAATTATCGGATGTGAAGGCTCAAGACGAAAAAATGACTCACATGGGTGATTTCCTTTGTCCCAGTTGAAGACAGTCAGTTCAACCACTTCTAAATGATTGATCACAAACGCATTGCTCTGAGGGCCATAGATTACCGAGTCTTGAACCGCGTTGACTGGGGCGGAATCGATGGTCATGACTGTTGGAACCCGAGGTGGAACGTAGGTCACGTTATTGAATGCCGCGCGATTGACACCGTTTTGGAAAGTTGAGAAGAAGACACTTGAAACAATATTTCCTATAAGTCAACCTTCCACTAAAACTCATTGAGAGATTCAAATCTTGCTCACTTCAGCTCAATCGTTTTTGTTTTTGAGATCATGGACAAACCCAATGTAGGTTTGAAAGCTAGATCGTCCAACGCTTTATACTCCGTAAACAATTCTTCCGGTGCGGTGGGTGCTCCAGGGGCGTATATAATCGAAGAGCTGTAATCTTTTTGACATGTGAAAATTCATCTTCAGTTTCTCGATCGTTCTCGACATTCGTCTGTTGGGATCTTCTCGAGCAGTTGGACGTACTCAGTTTTAGCGCATCAGGGATGCTATCAAACATACTTGGCTCAAAATTGGCGTGGAAAAGATAATTTTGCGTGGTTTCGTTCCTGGCGGTGACAAGGACGGAATACCTCTGTGCGGCAGCCAACGACAGCATATCGACTGGTAGCGCCTCGACGTCGGTCTGGGTAGCCATCGAGAATCAGTCCACAGAGTCCTCATGCGATGATTATCAATCGTGGCCCTCAAAGAAGTATACCAACTCACGCCATCGACCTCAATAACAGACATCTGATGGCCGTCAATCTTGAAGTAAAACATTCCCAATGCACCCACATTCAGGATGCGTAATCGATAGGTTTTACCAGGCAAGAAAGGGAGGGTGGCGTTTTCGTTGAAATGCTCTCGATAGTTATTGTTTTGGACGACGTAAACGAGCGCACTATCTAGAAACGAAACGGTTAAATTGATAGGCAAGAATGTGATAGAAGTAGCTGAAGGAAGACCTGACCAGGGACAGGTTCAGCCCCGAGAGGATTGCTTCGGCTTAGGAAGGTGGAGATGAGTTGCGAATGTTGTTGGTGATACCAGTCCGACAGCACGATCTCCAAACGGGCCCGATGTGTTACTACAGTACGTCCCCATCATGAACTGCCACAATGGGTTCAGAGCTTACCGTGAATTCCTCATCGTATGGGCGTTTCCCGGTCGTCAGTGGCGGTAGAATCACCACCGGGGCACGCAAGCCGTCGACGTATTGTCCCTGAGCGTCGTATTCATGATGGACCCGATATCAGCAATCTTCATTCTGATATAGAGTGACTGGATAGACCGTTTCACAGACCAGAGAATGGGCATGGACCCAGTAGGTTCCGATTTGATTCGTAGTGTTGACAAGATATACGAATTCACTCCCCGGTGGAATACCACTTCAAAAGGTTGATATGGTCGAGCTTCAGCGAGATGTTGTGTTCTTCCCGGATGACACAGGCGAAGAACGTTTCTACAGACCATTGCGTGACTCCCATCGCGCCATCATAAAAGTTCGTACCGTTGAAGAACATCCCATGGAAGCTAGATTCATACCAGCAAAAGTTGAAGTTGTTTCGGCCCAGCGCGATCAATCGAGATATGCGTCCAGATATACTAAGCAACACACAGAGCATGGTAAACTTACTGGAGAGTTGTGGGGTTATCCGGGAGACCGTTGAAGGCATGCATCCTGATCACATCCCCAGATGAGACAGTAATCGGAGGGGGACTTATGAAAAAAAAAACATGAGTTGGGTATTTCGTCAGCCAATTTTTTTTGTATGTTGTCGTGCTGCAATTAGAGATGGTGTCAGTGCTGCCTACGGCCACGTGTGATTCACGCCGATCACGGTCCTCTCAAAGAGCCCGTCGGGGTTCGCGGTGGCATAGGTAATGTTCCAGTAGAAATCGATGACTGCCAAACGCCCTTGATGAACCAAACACCAGAGACATGCCAGTCGGCTCAAAATGTCGGCTCGCATTGCCAATTGAATTGGTGGGTCGGGGTCGCTTTTGTAATGGTGAGGGGATTGGGGTTTGACCTGCTGCAATGTGCGCTCAACGGGTTCAAGTACATATGACAATATCCCCTCCGCGTAATAACTACTGCTTAACCCAGTGCGATCGATGGCTTCCGGTCACGCTTGTCGATAATTAGCACATCTACACTTGTTCGTGTGTACATATATACAAGTAAATTCATGCCTCAAAACAAGGTCATTTGGGCTGTACTCATGGACTGTATTTTGAGTACTCCGACCATCTCTGGAAGGTGGAAGCGGAGGAGAATATGTTATGTCACAGCCGGCATGGACGATGCATGGCCCTGGTGCCAATTCCCACAACGCCTCACTGCCGGCATTAACCGGTCGAACACGGCTGCTCGAGCGGTGCTCGAACAGCCGTGTTCGACCGGTGTTCGGACGGACACTGTCCGACCGAAGCGAGAGCCAACTGGTCGGACAGATTTGTCCGACCGGTCCCGGCTGGTCCTGTGCAACCGGTCCCAGGAACTGATCGGACAGGCCTGTCCGACCCGCCGGCAGGTGCTTCGGTCGGATAGTGCCTGTCCGACCACCGGTCGAACACGGCTGTTCGAGCACCGCTCGAACTGCCGTGTTCGACCGGTTAATGCCGGCAGTGCCTGTCTCCGTTCGCATTTCCTTTTGCGCTTTCTACAAACACATGAATGTGGAACAAACAAAGCTCTTTTCAACCTGCCTTCCTCACCTTTGTGTCATTAATCGATCACTTTCTCACAGAAAGGCCCTATCTTAGCTATAGTGACCCCGCGATGTAAGCATAGCAATGGTGGACACAATTCTTATGCTTACATCGTGGTATGCTTCTTATCAAAGTAAGCATACGCTTATGTAGGACTAACCAATATAAGCAACACATGTATTCCTGCTATTTTATGCTTACATGTGTTTTGATTTTGGAGAATAATGGAAGAAAAAGTCAATGTTAGTGTTAGACCACTGGGAAGCTAGTTTTATGACCTGCACAGGGCCATCCGTCCGCAGGCTAAACATTCCTGCATCACCGGAGGAGACAAATGCCAGAGATCATCCTTATTTTGTACTCTCTGACGGGCTTTCACTGTCCTATATAAGCATATTTTCATTTTTTTTCCTTGAATTCTTAGGCCCCGTTTGTCAGCGTCATAAAAAACAGCGTAATATTGAGAATTTAATTGAGAGTTACCGGGGCGCAGCTGGAGGTGGCGTAGGTCCACGGGAGCGTTGCTTGTGGTGATGCGCTCCCAAGCAAGGGCCAGGGCCCATCCTCTGCTTTGGGAGCTCGGGAATGGGGAGAGCTAGGAGAAGCTCTCCTATAAGGCGAACAACTGCTCTTGCCGGAGAGCCTACATCCTCCTCTTCCCACCTTGCCCCAGAACGCTGGCCTACCATCAACCGAGAGCTTTTAATTTTTGATTTTTTAGCATTTCCTTCGAAATTCAACTACCTCCGCAAAGGCACACCAGTTTTTGTTTGAAGCACCTTTTTATCTCTTCCCTTTCCCTCCCCAGCAATACGGCCATCATTTTTTCAGCACTCTGATCTGGAGCATCCCCTGCAGCGCGCCATCCTTTTTTCCAAAGACTAGTTCTTTTTGCGTATTTCCTTTCTCCCCTTGGTTTAAATCTATACACCTGTTGTGCTCGTTCCAGTTTTTTGCCTGTTCTCCGTTTTATACGTAGCCTCATCATGCACTCATCCCCAGTGAACTGCAGCCTAGTATGTTGACCAACAACTCCGCCTCCATCAACCCATCCCAACAAGGTGTGCCCCTTGACGTTAGCACTACCTCTAACATTGGGAGTGAGTGTACAGAACCACCAGGAATTTTGTGACAAGTACAAGTCTAACAAATCCTTTTCCCCCGGGTTCTTTTAGCCAACCAATCTATAGCAGTGGCTTTGCGCCCGCAGATTCCCAAGTCAGCAACGGCCCTGCATGGTCGCAGCCTCGTTAGTCCCAGCTAGTGCCGAGTTGGCAGCGATGGCATCTTTAGGCGGACAACAGAGGTCCACCAAAGCGGCCAGGCAGAAGGCCAAGTCCCAGGCGAAGAGTCGCAAGACAGGGGAGGATCCCTCCAACATCCCATTGCCTTCACTTGGCCCTGCAGATGATGCCCCAGACACATCCATCTTGGACATCCTTGGCAGCAGCGAGATGCCAGGCTTTACCCAGCCACTTAAGCACTCGCATACGGATATCTCCCCTGCCCCATCAATGACTAAAGATGAGGCAACCACCAAGTCAGAGGAGGTGCTTGCCCTTGCCATGCTCAACAAATCGCTCGGGAAGCCAGGGCGCGCAGAAATGCTCTTTAGGATCTACAAGAAGATGCTGGACAAGCTTGTAATTGATGACCCTACCAGCACGGCCCCAGCCGCAGCCTCCACGCTTGTCCCATCCAAGAGAAGCAGTGAAGCCCCAGCCACATCCAACGGAGAAAAGAAGAGCCGCGGGCCACTTTTCAATCCAGAGAAGTGCAATTGTAGCACCAACTTGGTTTTCACCCAGTACTTTGACCGCAACATCCGCGAGATGTGGGGTCCCATCCCCCTGACCATCTTTGATCAGAAGTGGCAGGCAGCCGCCCTGGCATACCAGACCGAGAAGAGGCCCTCACAATCAAAGACTTCTGGCGAGAAATCAGGTTGCTACAACGGTTACCCCTACCCAAGCGAGTGGTCCCTCACCGCCGGAGAATGGGAGCGTCTGTACAGATCGTTCGACCACACTCTACGTGAAGTATACAACTTCAACCTCTTTTGTGACTGGCTCGCTACACACAAGCGGCACGTCGACGGTCTCCTCAACAACAAGTGTTTCATGGTTGCCCTGAGATACAACATATGGGTCCGTGCGAATGCCTTCGCCGTCCACATCCATGAGGAAGAAGACCACTACGTAACCAACATTGGGAAGTGGAAGCAGGACATAGCCAACCAATGCTATGCCACGGCCGTCAAGTTTGGGGAAATCTCCTTCACTGACAACCCATATGCGTTTGGTGGCACAAGGGCAGGCTGGGACCCCCTCACTGGCAAACCAAAGCCCACAAAAGCCAGGAACAACCAGCCCTTTGCGGACTCGGGAGGCGACGATAGTCAATGTCAGCTTGCTAATGAGTCAGAGACAACCTGACAAAGCAACACTAGTGATATAGAAATCAATGAAAATACATGAAAAATAAAAACAACATTATTACCATATGTACAAACCCTGAAAATAGTACATATGCTAATAATTGATACCAAATAGACATGAAATAACTATAATAATAAGGAATAATCATAAGGTAACCATAGTAACACATAAAAGTAAGAATAATAACTAGTAACCTTATTTTTACCCAAAAACCTTAACAAAGTTCTGGACCCTGAAAATTAAGTTAGAACTAAAATAAATAACCACTTTTTACAGAAAGTGTGAATAAATTCTAAACCTTGAGGATAACTTAGAATATTATTTCATATTCTGAATCCTCATGTAAAAAAATGTAGGGTCCCTCACTGGAAGTACCCCTAAATTCCTACTCCTTCACCTTGAACCAATTAACCCGTAAGAATTGGCCACAAACATATGTCACACAGACATTACACACGTATGTACTTGTTATATATGCATACTATATGTGAAATGACCAATTAAGGACTTATAATTGAGGTGTTGTGTATAGTCTAGGAGTTAGGCCCAATTGGGGTTTAAACCTCCAACCCCGCGCGTGGATTATATAATCCAATTGGAAATTGGCCAAATGCGTGGAAATAGCTAATCCCCTAGTTACCACATATGTACAAGTGTAACTAGGGTAAAAGTAGATTCTACGTGGTTTATTTACAAGGTTTCACTAATAAAAACCTTGAATACATAAGGTTAACATAGCCAGCGTGGCCTTTAAAGATTAGCCTTAGCCATTTGTGGCCCATTTGCGTCATTTGTGGCCCATTTCAGATACATTCACACGTCAGTGTTGCTATGTACCTTAGTTACAATGACTAAATAGGTTATTAAGGTCATGGAAAGCACTTGTGATGCTGAATTAATGACCAGCAGTGTCATTGGGATGAGCCTTGTTAGTGCCAATCTCCCAAATTGGCCACATTGCGCTGAAAACCAGTTACTACACGCACACAGGCAGAAAGGTCCTCCACTATGAGTGAAATTAGTATATATAGAGCCCTCTTTCCACGCCAAAAGTTGTTCCCCATCATCAATTATTATTACAGTCAATCAGTTACGCCATGTCCTGTCCTTATTTCAGTTACTCTGCTCTGTTTTGCCTGTTTTATCCGTGGTGTTCCCTTCAAATCAACCATTCTACGTGTCCAGCTCCTGCGCAGAAACCCTTCAGTCTACTCAGCAGCTCTACTTCACCCCCCTACGTGGCTTTTTGGCTTGAAAAAAGCAATAGTGAGTACTTCTTTCATCCTTCTGTCCCCATTCTGGTTCCTTAATTGGAAAAGCACTTTGGTACCACCTTCTGTTACGCAGAAACCCATTGTTTGCTTAATCAGATACCACCCTGCTTAGTAGATCTCTGATTTAGAGGGCACCTACAAACACCCCTGCGCCAGCAGGCCCCTCTATAAAAAAGAATTATATTCTTTTTATCTCTTCTTTACTACTTTTCTATGTGAAATTACCCCACTTTACCCTTATTTTGAAACCTTATCACCTTGTCTAGCTAAAAGGTACTAGCCCTTGGCATTATAGATGCTGACAGTCGAGGCAACAGGGGTGACGGATCCAGAGGCCAAGGCGGACGTGGCCGCGGTGGTTTTTCCAGCAGCACCAGAGGTTTTGGCGGTGGCTACAGTGACCGGGGCTCTGGCGGCTGCGACGACGGGACCCCGCACAAGGAGCGACTGGATATGTAAGGCACACTTACCCGTCCCCTTCTGAACACCCCCCCCTTCTTTCTTTCACTTCCCCCTTCTCATTGGTCCCGGCCAAACCGGCTGGCTGTACCGCCACAAGCCCACCCCCCCCTTCCTTTTATAAGTTGACCTTTTGAGAGGCAACAATTGTTATATTGAGCCAGCATGATGTCAGACACTCCCAGCTGCATCCATGCACGTTCTAAATGTTGTTATTTCCTCATTGCCTTTTTTCGCTTAAGCATAGCCCCTTGTGACCGACTCATTGTCCAAACTGAGCAATGTACTCACCCCTTTCCATGCGTCTTGCCCCCCCCCTTGTGCCATTGCTGCGGAGGACAGTGTAGCAGAAATTGTTCTGGAATTGGCGAAGGTTACCGAGCGGATCTCATCAGTCCCTAGTGTCCCTGAGCCGAGCGTTGAAGCTACGCCAGAGTGCAAGACCCAGCATCCCCTACTGGAATAAGCGGAGAGGACCGCTGGCCTACAGAGGTCTGATGCTAAATGGACGTTACTAAATGGAGGGACGCGTTAGCCAGCGCGGACCTCCTTCCGGAATTTGACGACGTACTACATGGCTTGGTACATGGTTTTGATCAAGGGATACCAAAGCACCGCGTAGGCCCTCTCAAGTGGTTTACCCCCCCAAATCACTCCTCAGCCCTCCTGGCTAGGGAAAAAATTGAGAAAAACTTTGCTACTGAGATGGCGAGAGGCCGAATGTTTGGCCCCTTCACCCCCAAGGAGGTTGCCGCGAAATTTACCTACTTTAGATCCAGCCCTCTGGGAGCGGTTGTGAAAGGCAATGACTCAATCCGCCCCATCAACGACCTATCTTTTCCCAAGAGGTCTACCATGGTGCGCTCCGTTAACTCGTACGTGGACAAAACGAAGTTCTCCACGACCTGGGACGACTTCAGCGTGGTCGCCTCCTACCTCAGATCGCGCAGCAAACTGTGCAAACTGGCCCTCTTTGATTGGGAGAAGGCCTACCGCCAGATCCCAACAGCCCTACCTGCTCACCCTGGACTTCCACGGGCAATTGCTGCTTGATACCCGGATCTGTTTTGGCGGCGTCACAGGCTGCGGCTCTTTTGGCAGGCCGGCGGACACGTGAAAGATGATCATGCTGCAGGAGTTCAATTTTACCAGGATTTTCCAATGGGTTGACGACAGCCTCTTCATCAAGGAGGTCAAAGACAACATCGACATGGAACAGGTTGTCGCGCGCTCCGCTGAGCTAGGGGTCGTCACCAACGTCAAGAAGTACTCACCTTTCCAGGATGAACAGAAATTTCTAGGTTCTTATTGGAACGGCCATAACATGACCGTCCGGCTCCCTGACGCCAAGGTCTCCGAGAGGATCATGCAGGTGGAGGAGTTCCTTGTGCCCAACGCAAACTTTAGCTACAACGATGTGGAGGTGCTGGTTGGCCGCCTGAACCACGTAGCCTGCCTGTTCCCGCAGATGAAATGCAACCTCTCCAGCACCTACCAATGGATGAAGAGTTGGGTAGACTGGCACGCACACCGCCCAGCCCCGCAGGACGTGTCCGAGGACGTGTCCGAGGACATGTACCAGTGGTCGCATGTGCGATGCAATTACTCGGCGACGCGCCTGATCCCAGAACAATCCCCAACGGACGTCAGTTGGGTGGGCGAGGCCTCCGAGTCGTTTGGCATCAGAATCATTGTCTCTGGCAAGTGGACTCAATTCCGCCTGAAGAAAGGCTGGCAGAACTCGTTCCACCACGTCCGTAACATAGCATGGCTAGAGACGGTTGCCGCCCGCCTCGGCCTCCTGATGTTAATCAAAATGAACATCCGGCAAGGCCTCCTTTTCTACGTCAACACCAACAACACGACCAAGGAGGCGGTGATCACCAAGCGGAGGTCCAACGACCTGGCTGTCAACTCCGAATGGCGGAGCATCCAGGACGTCCTCATCCTCAACGAGGTGGACCTCCAGGCCCGCTGGGTGTGCTTGGCAGAAAACCGAGCAGACGGCCTTTCTCGAGGTGTAACAACCGGCTTTTGTGAGAAAGACCGGTTCGTGCTCTCCTGGCTCCCCATTGACTTGCAGGACGCCTTGGAGCAGGTAGGAGGGCTCTAACCACCAATTGCGGCCCCTGGTCTTGCCATGGCCGTACCTTCAACCTTCTTGTCCGGTGCCATTCAAGGCCCCCGCTGAAATATGATTTGTTTACCCCGAGGGGCGGCCCAGGAGGCCACCCCCCCCTCCTTTCTTGATTAATTGCCTAGCCAGTATCAGGCACAGTCCGCAGAGTTTAGGGGGCAATCCGTCGAGGCTCAGGCTCTGGACTGAGTTTAGGGGTCCTTGTATCCCCCCACTTCTGCCAGGACTAGTGAGTCTCGCCTACAGCTCAGGGCGACACGGGGAGGCACCCAGGTCGGAAACAACCAGAAGGGGCTCTCACGCTCGCCACGCTCCCCCATATCCAGTAGAGGGGAGCAGGCCCGTAGGGGCTGTGCCCGTACACCGGGGGGTTTGGGAGTACGGTCCTTTGGACACCCCTAGGGAATGAAAGAACCCAACCCAAAAAGTGTAGCTCGCAACCGCGGCAGTGGATTGAGAGTTACCGGGGCGCAGCTGGAGGTGGAGTAGGTCCACAGGAGTGTCGCTTGTGGTGATGCGCTCCCAAGCGAGGGCCAGGGCCCATCCTCTGCTTTGGAAGCTAGGAGCAGCTCTCCTATAAGGCAAACAACTGCTCTCGCCGGAGAGCCTACATCCTCCTCTTCCCACCTTGCCCCAGAACGCTGGCCTGCCATCAACCGAGAGCTTTTTAATTTTTGACCTCCCGCCCACCCATTCTTAGCGGAGAGGAGGATGGGAGGGGGGGTTCCCGTGCACCAGTGGGTTCCTTTGGGGTCCTTGTATCCCCCCACTTCTGCCGGGACTAGTGAGTCTCGCCTACAGCTCAGGGCGACACGGGGAGGCACCCAGGTCGGAAAAAACCAGAAGGGGCTCTCACGCTCACCACGCTCCCCCATATCCAGTAGAGGGGAGCAGGCCCGTAGGGGCTGTGCCCGTACACCGGGGGGTTTGGGAGTAAGGTCCTCCGGACACCCCTAGGGAAGGAAAGAACCCAACCCAAAAAGTGTAGCTCACGACCGCGGCAGTGGATTTAATAAAAACTAAACTCTTCAACCAAATTCAACAAAATTTTTATTCTGGGAAGTAGAACAACTCCTCTCAATAGAATGATGAAGAAAACCCGCAGTTTTGGTGATCTTGAGCCTAAAAATTGCAATATTTCGCTTAATAAGGGTTCTAAGCGTAATATTTGTACTATGGTGATGAAGATTGCCTAAAACCTCATTTTCTCGATGGAAATATTGAAAGGAGTAGCTCAACTTTACTGAATAAAAATTTTGTTTGGTAATGCTGAGTGGTTTACTTTTTATTGAATCAATTGCTCATTATTACGCTGATATTTATGACGCTGACAAACGGGGCCTTATGCATTACGCATTATGCTTGAAAACCAAAAATTTTGCGGTAACCAAAAATGTTTCCAAAAAAAAGTATGCATACAGCGAGGTATGCATACAACGTGGATGCTTACATTGCGGGGTCACTGTAGTAACAAGGACACAACACTGACATTGTCCTGTATAGGCATGTTGATGTAAATGCTATGCAGTATAGTATTTCCAATTCCACCAAATTTCTTTTCCTCAAAAGACTAGACCTGACCTGAGGCTGCTGTGTAAAATTATTCCTGTTGTTTTTTCTATCTGTTAAGGGGAATTATCAGGAATCCACAACTTGAGATACATAAAGAGAAAACACTCTAGCTTATAAAATCATAAGCCTCTCCCCTTTTAACCATCCTTTACATGCTCCTACATACTATTCTTATCATTTATCTCACACCCCAGCAAATGCATCACTTCCCAATTAAGGATCACCAAGTGGACCCGCAAGCACTGGCACCCTCTCAGAAACTCTGTAATTCCTCCCTCATGTCTTGTTATAGCTCTGGGGCTACCCCCTTGCAAACTTGTCTCTTATTTTGAATATGCATAGTGCACAATGTCAAATCAAATCTGCACTTAAAAAAAAGGGGGGAATTGAATCGCCAACCCCTGTTATTTGAAGGAACAACCCACTATTTTTTTGGGACGTTGTGACAACCAAAATTTGACGTCTGAAAGTGGTCCAAAAGTGGTAAATTGGTCCGACCCCCCGAATGGGGGTTGCTGATACAATTTGGACCCGCGCGCAGGGGGCTGTTGATTTAATTTGGCTGAAATTCCACTGCCAGGGATTTATTGTTTAAACCACTACTCAACCATTTATACACATCATTACACCACATAAATTATATGAAAAAAACGCAAAAAGAGCATTAAAAACACATGTAAAATAAATATTCAAATAAAATGACCATGCAGCATGCTAAAATGAAAAATGAAGTATTTTGACAAGGTGCTGGTTGTTACTCTTTCATGTGACATGACCCATAGTTGAAAAAAATGAACTAAAAAGGGAACTATCTTATTTTTCCTCTATTTCAATTATTTTCCATAGCCCATTATTAATTTACATTTTATATCACTTCCCATACACAGTACAAATTCAAAGCTGTAATTCTGTGGCAGATTTACAGCTTTGAATCTGACACATCCCCTTGATATAACCAACTAATGTTGATGAGCTTAGAATTCATCTGTTTCTTCTGTTTGTTTCAGCTATATTCCATAGCCCATCATTCCCTTAAAATATAAATCATTGTTTGTACATCAGATAAATTGTTCCACGCATTCCTGAATATGGAACTTTCATTTTACATTTCCCTTGCTCCAAAAACCTCAAACCAAGAAGACAACCTTCTTTTTTCCTTATTTTTCAAAAATTGTCTGCAGCACATACTTAGTCTATATTTCAATTTATTTTCATTACATTTTTTATTTATTTTCTATCAAACAAAATGAACAAACCTCTTACAATTACTTTTCAATCAGGAAATAACTTCCCTCTTTGATTTTATTCTGCTTCAAGATTTGGGTCTCAAAAAAATCAACACCAATCTCATATTTCCAATGCAAAAGGGAAAAAAACCTTCACATTTTATAGCAGGAAGAAGTAGTAAAAGAAAAAAAATCTAGATAACAAAAATATCAAGAAAAGTAAAAGAAAAACATGAGCTAATAAACCATTCTGTTGGATCTAGTATTCCTCTTTAATTCTTGAGTCAATTTAAAACAATCATCATATTTATCTTTCCAAGCTAAGGCGTCTTGAGATGCATATCTGGTCCATTCTGAGGCTAGTTGAGGAGCTGGAAAGAGGGAGGGCTTTTTAAGCTCAAGGACCATGATATGTTTGCCTAATAAAGCAATGAAGAAAGGGGGTTTGTTGTTTAGAGGTGAAAAAGATGGGAGCATGGTTTCAGACCAAGATTTAGAGAAAAAGAAAAAAGGCCTTTGATAAAGATCAGCAAGAGCATAACCAGTACTTGGAAGAGACCTCCAGTTTTCTTTGCCACAGGATTGGTCTTCTTCATCTTCAGGAACTTCAAACTTGATGCGCTTGAGGGCTGATTCAACATTCAGGACAAGTAAGTTATCTTCATAATTTTCTTTCTTGCTGGAGATTTGATGGGCAACTTCTTCTCGAATTTTGCACCATTGATCTTGATCTTGATGTAAAATAGAAGAGACTGCTCAAAAACCACAATGGCCGTCTGAGTCGGGTTTCAAAAGCCTTTTGATATGATCAATAATAAAACTAGGGAGATGGTAAGAATAATAAGAAAGGGAATGGGGAGCTTCTGGAAGTGTTTTCAGACGCACTGGGTTTTTAGCTGGAGGCTTTCTTGATTGAACTGGCCAGGTACTCTTTGGCTGAAGATTTTCATCCTTTTTGTCGTCTGGAACACTGAATTTTACCTTCTTCTTCTCTTTGGGGTCTTCTTTCTTCAGGGGAGTTTTTCTAGAGGGTTGAATTCGTGTTTTGACTTCTTCCTTGATGGTTGGGTGCTGGGTTTTTTGTTTCTTCTTATTTTCTGTTTCCATTTCTTCAGTGCGATGTTTTTTAGCTAAAATTTTGAATTCAGAAGGTTGCCAGTGGTCTGACTTGATCTTCTTTCCACGGAAATTTGACTTTCCTTGAGATTTGGGCCTTCCACGTGTCTTCTGAGCTCCGTTGGGGAACAGGATGTTGATTGTTTCTGAGCCTTCTAAGAGTTTGTTGATGGCGTCAAGCATGAAGTCTCTTTGGGAAGGGTTCATGTTTGCTAGTTGGGTCTTGATGTCTTCAATCTTCTTGGCGGAAGCTTTGTCTGGAGTCTGTTTCATTGTGTGAAAGTCCTGTTTTGACAGAGAATGAATGAATATTATTAGTTTATGTAACGGAAAATAGGTAATAAAAAGTAAATTGATAAGTGAAATGGGGAATGGGTGCTTGGAGGGGCTTAATGGTGGTGTTGCTGTTGAGTTGTGGATTGATTGAGGCAACGACCACCGTCAAGAATTATTATTTAACAATCAAACCCCTTTTTGGGCGACAGCAACCCCTATTTCATTACATGCGCACATTTTTTGAATCAGCAACCCCCACTTTGTGAGCAATAAAAAAAAAACTCACCAGCGACCCCTAAATTGTTACACGCAGGTCAGTTTTTGAATCAGAGACCCCCAGTTTGAACCAAGAAAAGCTGCGCCAGTCAAAGTCATTGACGACCCCTAAAAAGTTACACACGCGTTTGTTTTGAATCAGCAACCCCCAGAAAAAAAAGAAAAACATATGTTTTGAAGCAACGACCCCCAAACAAAAAGCAACAAAGTTGCTTTGCAACATTCCGCCGCACCACCGCAGTAAAGATAACCAATCCCAACGCCACCAAACCCCCCAAAGAAAGGAAGAGGGATAGGGGAAAAGGGAAAAAGGCAAAAAAATGATGACAAAAAGAGAAAAAGACAGCTTACCTTCATGTGCCACTGAGCATGAAACTCAGTTGGCAAAATTTTCTTGCCACAATTAACCAAGTAAGCAATGCAGTGCTTAAAAGGAATTCCAGATTGTACCGTGAAGGCATGATTACATTTACCTAGTTCCTCAGTCCATGTGATCAGATCAAATTCATTTTGAGCGCGGCAGAGAGCATAGTGGGTGATTCTACCAAAGCATGAGGTGAAGATCTTCTGAATATTTCTGAGGGTGGTAATTTTTTGTTGATGGAATTCTGAGCTGATCTTGTGATTCTGGGACTCAAGAGCAAGTGTTATGAGTTTCACCACTTCAGGGAAATTTGCGCTAGAGTTGAGGAGATGTTTCTTGATGTAGGAATGAGCAGATTCAATTTGAGAGGTTGTCCGGTGATCAAAGTGAGTGATTTTTTTTGTCCAGGCGTCAACAAAACGGGGAGCAAGAGGAATCCAAGTTTTTTCAACGTATTCAACAAACTTAGAGTTGAAACGGGAGCTGAATATCTTGAAAGCAGAGTAGAAATTGGCTGTGTTGGAAATATGGGCAAGTTTAGACCACTGGGAGATGATTTATTTTTCTTCAGCCAAATTCTTGACAATTTTGGAAGCATTGGCGAGTATATTCTTGTCAATGTGCCAGGTGCAGAGCATGTGGGTTGAGTTTGGAAAGACTTCAGCAATGGTGTTCATCAGAGCTAGTTCACGATTGGTGAGGAGGACATTGGGGGGGGGGGGATTTGATGGGAAGTGAGTATAGAAGAGAAAGTTTTAAGGGCCCAGGAGTAGTATTCTAGGTTTTCTTCAGCAAGGAAGCAGAAAGCTGCAGAGAAAGTCTTGTTGTTACCACTGACGCCAGCGATGTGGAGAAGGGGCATGTTTTACTTGTTTGTCTTGTAGGTGCAATCAAGGAAGAGGACATTGTGATAGCAGGAGAGGAGTTCAAGGGATAGGGTGTGAATAAAGAATAAAGCCTTCAAGTTACCATTTGAGTCCACTTTGGGGCAAGAAGTGTAGTTGGAGAAGGTGAGCTGTTTGTTGAGATGAACAATTGGACTGAGACCTTGAAGGGATTGCTCTTTGACTTTTCTTTTTGCCACGTAAATAGTACTTTTTGTCGCTAGGAGTGGTTTGTCTGCAGGTTGAGTTTTTTTCATGACTTGGAGTATGTCCAAGGGTTTCAGACCAGAGAGGGAGAGATTCTTGACTTGTTCAAATTGATTATCTATCATTTTTTGGTTTTCAACATGAGCTTGGGGGTCAGATGTTGGCGGGTGGTTGTGCTTGGGTTGGCCACAAGAGAATCTCCAGACTTTTTTCTTCTTGATGTAATATCCAGCGGCAGCGAACGGACAACCAATGAGTCTTGAGATGTTTGGCGCTTTGCAAGAGTCACCTTTACACAGGTTCTGGTGACATGAGCCACCCCTACAAAAAAAAGAGGATAAAAAAAAATGAAGATAAAAAAGATCAGCAATCAGTTAAAGTTTCTAGCTAGATGGAAGAGTAGAACAAGAGAGAAATTAAAAGGATGATTGGCATAATGAAAACACTTACCTGTTATCTTGAATGAAAAAAATTGCCAAGAAGAAGAAAGAATCATTGTCAGAAAACCAGGGATAAAACTCTTCTGAAAAAAAGAAAATGAAAAAGAAAAATTTACCTGTCACATTTAAAAACTATCTTCTTTTGAGCTTTGGATCTCCTGATGACAATCACGTATCCATGGTCCATGGCAAACTTCTTGACTGAATTGACCAAGTCTTTCTTGGAGTAGAAAACCTCAGGGGGTGGGCCAGGAATCTGAAATCAATAGGTACCATCTTCTTCTTGTTGAACATCTTCCTCTTCCTCCGGGGATTCTTCTTCTTTTTTCATTTTTTTCTTCTTCCGGAGATTCTTCTTCTACAAGGGAGCGGGGGCTGTCTTCAGGGGCTTCTTCTTCTTGTACAAGGGAGGGGGGGCTGTCTTCATGGTTTTTGGGGCTACTATAATTTTGTTGAAGGGTCTCATTAATTTTTTTCAAGTTTTTTTTGTAATTAAGATCAAAAGAAATGAGGGAAGGATCAATGGTTGGAGAGTTGGGGGCTTTGGAGGTCATTTTAATAGAAAAAAGTGAATTAAAGGGGTTTCAAGGGGTTTAGGTTTGATTGAGTTCAACTTTGGGGGTTTGGAAGGGGTCTAGAGTTGCTTTAGAGGGGTTTAATGCGTTTGGTAGGGGGCTATACGGTTGCAAGGCGTGTTTCTTGTTGATTGGGGTGTTGTATCTATAGTCGCGAGTCTCTGGGTAAGGTTTTTTGGCTAGGGGGTCGCTTGCAAGACGCAACGGATCCTGAAAGTCAAGCTGCAACCCCCGGGGAAAGCGGGGGTTGTGTGAAAACCCGGGTGCGGGAAAAAATGAACGGACTACCCCCAGTCTGCGGGACAAAATTGGATCCGCAACCCCCTGTTATATTGCGGACCCAAAATACCTATTGGGGACCATTCTGAGACGTCCAACGCTGGTCGTCGCGACGTCTTGGAAAAAATGGGGGTTGCTCCTTCAAATAACAGGGGTCAGCAATTCAATTCCCAAAAAAGAAGCGAGTACCCGTCAAATGGTTGCGGGTCCACAGGCGGTCGCCGTGTACGGGTCCACCCTCCGGGTGTGGGAATTTGGGCACAAAAGCACCGGGGCAGTTCCCTTCTGTTTCCCCAACCGGGAAAGCCGTAGCGCAGCAAGTGGGGCCGCTGCTTTCAACGCAGCGCAGCACAGCGGCCCCCAAGACCGCTGTACGTCAGAAAACGCAGCGGTTTCAACGTTGCTGGCAATGCAACCAAATTGTTATGTAGCAAGTTTTTCAGATATTGATTTCCACATGAGCTTCAGGGTATTTCTGTTTTTGTTTTTTTGTTTTTTTGTTTTTTTGTTTTTTTGTTTTTTTGTATTGCCCATTGGAGGACTTCCCTTTGCTTGGGATTTACAAATTTGACCTTTCTGGAATAAGATTTCAAACCTCTTTTGGTGGTGGGAACTTAAATGTCAATGATTTTCACCACCAAATAAGGTTTGGAATCTGGAATGAGACCATGTGCATTTGGAATTCCCAGTGAAGGGAAGTCCTCCATTAAGTGTAAATTGAGCTTGTAAATCTAGTCTACAGAATGATAATATGAGTTCCACATTTTTCCAACATATGAAATATTCATATTACACAAAAGGATAGAACACAACCGTCTGAAACTAGAGAAAAATGGGAAAATTGATTCACGTAATTGTAAAAACAACATCTCATGAAGAGGGGACAAGATTACTATTATTCAAGATTTTAGTCAAGTCAACATGTGCAAGATCTTCATTCAGATATTTTATTGCATAGAAAAGGATGTCTTCCCAGAATGAAGGAAGAAATATCTCTAAATTCTTGTCCCTAAACAAGATGGAGGGTATCATTTGACTATTTTCCTTGATTGCAAGATCCATCCAAATTTTAATGTAAATCTTGACTCTGCCTGCTGTCATCATTTTGGAATGTGTGAATTTCAACTCTTTATCCACTCGTTTAATTTGACATCTAGTGCTTGTAAGGGAAAATGTTTCACAGATTGATTGGTACTTTTGTGCTGCATACTTCAAGATATCCAAATTTTTGACTTCTATACTTTTTTGCTCTAAAGATGATGGCCCTTGGGCCTTCACGTAGATTGTTGAAATGGTATCAACTTGGAGAAGAAACAAAACAAACTCGGTCTTGACAGCTTCCCCTTGAAATCCAATCAAACCAAGCTCTCCATATGTGATTGCACATTTTGCTTCATAGAATTTAATCCAAGAATCTACGTTTTCATGAATGATAGAAACTGATTTTGCTCGACGAATATCTCTTTCCCACTTTGGAGTTACTTTATTTCTAACTCCTTTTTCTTCATCATGATCGTTAATTTCTTCTTCTTTAGGGTTGCGAATATTACTACCATGAAAGTATTTAACGTCGCTTTCCAAATAACCTTCCAAAATCAACAACGTGTTCTTTGGATTTTCCTCTTTGTTAATCATTGAAATGAGTACTTTGATCTTCCAAGTATCATAATGAGATGGATCTGCAACGTAAAATGCGCCTGGATGAAACTGGAACGAACCTTGCTCATCAATGCATTTCAATCTTGGAACGTAATTCTGAGTATTCAAGGTGTTGCTGGAGAGTAGTTGTAGAGCAGCTTTCCTCCTGTCATATTCAGCTGAGATTCTTCCATGTTTTGTTCCGGCTGGATGATGTTCCCCTAGTGATTGATTCACAGAGAATTGAGGGATAACGGTTTCTGTTTGTTGGGGAAAGGATTTGTCCGAATGTCCTGAAAGATCAGGGTCACTGGGCAGGGATGGGAATTTTCTTATTTTTCGCTTTGATTTACTCTTGTTCAATTTAGCTATCAATTGTGATTCCCTCTCGCGGGTTGCGTCTCTTCGAAAATCGGAAGTGGGCACCTGCGAGTCTGTTTGATCATGAATCGGAGAATAGGATACGGGAGGCGCGCTGGCAATCTCTATGTTGTTTTGAGGCAGTTCTGAAATTCCAGCTGAGTTTTCGATGGAGTCAAGATCTTCATTCTGTGCAGTTTGAGTTGATCGGGATGCAGAGTGTAACGTTGCTGATGGGCAAGGATTATTCGTGTGGACATCTAAAGGTTCGTCTGAAGTACCTCCCCACATTACGGGTCTCCAATGTTCATCCAGAAGTTGATGATCAGGGTCACCCAAATCTGACCAATTATCAGGAAGGCCTGAACGAGTCGGGATATGGGTATTTGGAGCAGCAGAAATAAGAGTGGGATTGCTGGATGATGTTATAAGTGTCCCCAGCCTTTGAAAAGAGGTGGATGCCCCTGCAGCAAGAACTTCTTCCACTGGGAGAGTTGAATGTGAAGTTGGTACTTGATCATACGTCGGGATGGGCTTGAGAGCATCAAGCAAGCTGGGAGCATCCGGGATCATCCAGGCAGTCAATGGACACTCATCATCCACAGGTGCAGCACCGCAAGTTATCAGAAAATGTAACGATGCAATAAGTAGAGCTGGATGAAGCATTCTTATCTTTCTATGTAAGGTCAGGAAAGCAGGATGGGGGGAAGTGGAAGTAGAAATGGTTGTTGGAGACAAATAGAGCCCTTTCATACGTCTCCATGCGTACATAGTAGCAAACATGTTGCAAGTCTGATTTTCCTATAGAAGGGTTTGCAGATAAATTTTTGTTATAACCGCTGTGCCCATTCTTGAAACAAATTCTTGTAGACATTAGGGGGTTTCAAAGTTAGAACCCAGGAAATCAGGAGTTTTTCCAGGTCCTGGATGCAGGAATTTTTTCCCCCGCAAAAAACTGACCTGCGCGAGTTTAACTCTGAATGCCCCACAGCCCCCTTGGTTTCCTGCAGGCTTCCAGGAGAAGTCATCCAGGAAAGCAACACTTGGTTTAATCCTCTGCATCACCCAATCGGGGGTCCCGCACACAAACAATCAGGATATCAACTTAACGGAAAACTGCTAAGTTGGTTGCTATAGCTGTGGGGGAGAGCTGAGACTGGTTTTGTGTCAAGAGGACAGCCAAGCACGGCCGTCCTCTTTCCGGGTAGAGCAGATGCTCCTCAAGAAACACATGATTGCAACCACTGTCTTCCAAGCCAAAGAGATCGATTTTGTCTCTCTCTGCACATGGACTCTTGAACTACACCTCGAGATCACCGCTGGCCAAGCTTGGCAATCAAGTGGAATAACTCAATGGCCATGCTTGGCCATTGAATCACACAGCTCACTGGCCAAGCGTCGCCAGCGAGTGTTTAACTCGATGGCCAAGCTTGGCCGCCAAGTTGAACAGCTCGCCGACCAAGCTTGGCCATTGAGTTGAACACTTGCCGGCCAAGCTTGGCCACCGAGTCAAACAACTCGCTGGCCTCGGCCATGCCCTTGAACATTGAGTTCAACAACTCGCTGCCCTTGGCCATGCCCTTGGACATGAACAACTCGCTGCCCTCGGTCATCAAGTTGTTCAACTTGCTGCCCTCGGACATTGAGTTGAACAACTCAACGTCCGAGGGCATTGGACATCGAGTTGTTCAACTCGATGTCCAAAGCCAGCGAGTTGCTCAACTCGATAGTTGCACAACTCGCTGGCCCTGGACATTGAGTTGTTCCACTCGCTGGCCTTGGACATCGAGTTGAACAAGTCAATGTCCAAGGGCATAGCTGAGGCCAGCGAGTTGTTCAACTCGGTGGCCAAGCTTGGCCGCCAAGTGTTCTACTCAATGGCCAAGCTTGGTCAGCGAGCTGTTCAGCTTGGCGGCCAAGCTTGGTCAGCAAGCTGTTCAGCTTGGCAATCAAGCTTGGCCATCAAGTTTAACACTGGCTGGCCAAGCTTGGCCACCGAGTTGTTCAACTTGGCGACCAAGCTTGGTCAGCAAATTGTTCAACTTGGCGGCCAAGCTCCCCTTGCCGTGCAAAGTTGTGTTGCTCTATAATAAGTCACAGTTGCTCATGCCATGACTTGATCTCTCAGTTCGGAGTAGGAGGAGAAGTAGGTTGGACAGATGGGTTGGAATGTATCAGGGATGTGTTGGTTCTTGCGGGGTGTCAGTTGTTGCTATCCTCTTGTGAAAAAGGAAACAACCAGTGTTGCACAATGCGTGTGATTGCCATGGGTCGGTGATCCCGGGGGATCTGAGACAAAATGAATCTGCCCAGGTTTCTGCCAATCTCCTGGAACCTGGATCTGTGTTCCTGGAGCCATTTGGGCAGAAGGAGCGCAGGTCCGCAGGAGATGATTCCAGGTCGTTTTGTTTCCTGGAAATCGGACCTGGAAAATCTCCTGGAGTAACTTTGAACCCCCCTAATATCATGGCTATCTTGACAATTCAAAAGTGATGTGTCCGATCTAATGAAAGGCATGTATGTGCATAAACTACGCCGGAAATTGTTGTGATCTAGGATGTCCTAGGTCACATAGTCTTCTTGGCTGCGGCTCAGCCAGCCGGAGGAGACTACATTGGTCTCTTCCGGCCACACCTATTGCTATCGACACTTATCCATATCGACACATACCCATTTGCCCCTATAGAAACGAGGTCGGCCGGAAAGAATTTTAAGTGGAAGGCGAAAAAAAGCTATGGGGTAAACAAACCCCCGTAATCATGCACAGCGGCCGGCAGTGCACAAGTTTTCGACATTGGCCCTGCAGGTCACTTACCACTGTGGCAAAAACTTGCGCGATTTGCACGCTGCATAGAGGCAAGCGAGGGGAAGCGATTTGCACACTGCATAGAGGGAAATGGTTTTATCGGTAGCTTCTGTGCCACCAAAGCGGGGTTTGAAAGCTGTGTGCGACATGGAAAGTGTTGAAGCTGGGCAATATGGCCTGACACACCCAATAGTCCAGTTCACGACCCGCTGTTTATGCTATATTTTAGCAGCTTTTTATCGCTGCATCAGCAACATGCAGGTCATAAGTTTAAATTGGACCTTGCATGATGCTTCAAGGTTTGGGTGAGTGATCCCAGCCATTATGCAAGTTTTGATGCACAGCATGCTGAACAACCATGCATAAACTATACAAAAACAAGCAGGGGGTCATAAATTTCAGCAAGCTGAAACCAGCGGGTTGTGAACCGGACTAATCTTCAAATTTCTTTTCACATGAGCTTCGACGATGTTATTTTTTTCTTTCTTGCATTGCATTGCCCATTGGATATCTACTTTCTATATAAGAAAATAGCCTCTGGGGGCCAAACAAACCCTGCAAGGTTTGTATTGGCCCCATTCATGCGCTGTAACGGTCCGACGTCGACCGCAGTGCATCAGTTCAATGCACTGTAACGGTCCGGCGTTGGCCGCTTTCTTTTATTGGGACAGGTATCGTCACACCTGTCCTTTTTTCGTTGTACACATCTTGATGGCCTGTCCTGGCCTGTCCCACCTCAATGGACAGGCCTTTTGAGGTGTGTACCACCTCGATGACGGCCGGTCCATCAAGGCGGTACATACACACCTCAATGGACCAGCCGTCATTGAGGTGTGTACAACACCTTGATGGACAGGCCATCGAGGTGCATACTGGTGCATACACACCTCAATCAACCATAGAAAAAAAAAGAAAAAAAGAAAAAAAAAGAAAAAAAAGAAAAAAGAGAGAAAAAAAGAGAGAAAAAGAGAGATTTGGATTCAGCATTGCACCCCCCCTGGAATTATAACTTCCATCAGACCCCAAAATTGGGGGCTATGCCCTTGTTGTTTATAACATATGGCTTTTGAATTTGGCTTTTGAATTTGGTCTGGAGGAGATGAGAAAAACTAAAAAAAAGGGGGAGAGCTAATTCATGTGAATGTGTAAACGGAATCACACTCAGACATTATGTCGATTATGATTCAGGATTTTTGTGAAGTCCAACGTTGAAAGATCATCATTCAGATATCTGAGTGCATTAAAAAGGATGTCTTCCCAGAATGGAGGAACAGATCTCTCTAGACTCTTGTTGTTGAAAGAGATGGAGGGTATCCTATGATTATTTTTCTTCATCTCAAGGTCCATCCAATCTGTAGTGTACATTCTTACTCTGTCTGCTGGCCGGGTTGTGGCAAGTACAGATGTAAAATCTTTATTCATTTTGTTAATTTTAAATTTGTGGTTTTTGCGCAAGAAATTTTGACAGATTGATTGATACTTTTGTGCTGCAGATTTCAAGACATCTAGATTGTTGGTTCCTATATGCATTGATCCCTCTATGGCTGGTGGTCTTTCCTTTACATACACTGTTGAAATCATATCTACTTGGAGAAGAAACAAAACAAACTCAGTCTTCACAGCTTTCTCTTGAAAATGTGACAAGTTAAGGTCTTCATATTTTATTCCACATTTTGCTTCATAGAATTTAATCCAGGCATCTGCGTTTTCATGAATGATAGAAATTGATTTTGAACGGCAAATTTCTCTTTCCCATCTTCGACTGCGTCCATTTCCAGCTCCATTACCTTCATCTTTATTGTTACTTGATTGTGGTTCATTTGGGTGAGAAATGCAACCATGATAATATTTAATGTTGCTTTCCAAATCACCTTCTAATATTAGCAATTTTTTCTCTGGGTTCTCTTCATAGTCAATCATTGACATGAGTACCTTAATCTTCCAAGAGTCCATGTGAGACTGGTCATCAACTGAAAATGCACCTGAATGAAACAGGAATGACCCTCCTTCATCAATACATTTGAATCTTGACTGCTCTTTGTGATGATGGGCCCATGTGCAGAGTTGGCCTAACCTCATTTTCCTTCTTTTATTTTCATCATTGATTCTTTCCAGTTTTATTATCGATGCATGCTGTCCATGTGGCAAATTTTCGTCAAATTGTACGGATTTTGATTTCCTCTTTCAGGATGGGTTACTAGATACCAGCTGCGGTTCTTCTTGATGATTACTTGGAGAACCAGATATAGAAGGCCTGTTGACAATTTGTAATTTGCTTTGAGGTAGTTCTGATATAGTAGATGGGTTAAAGATATGTGTGAAGTGTTGGTTCTTCTGGGCAGTTTGAGTATCTCGAGATGCAGACTGCAAGTTTAACGACGTGGTTGTTGTAGGGGTAGGATTATTTTGGTGGGAAGCTGGAGGCTCGTCTGAAGTATCACCTTCTAAAGTTCTCCGATATTCCGCCAAAAGCTGATCAATCGTATGGGGGTGGAACTCATCATCAAACCAAAATTCTGATTGATCATTAGGAGGGAAAGAATGATGTGGGATATGGGTATCACTATTGAGAGTGGCAGGAAAGTAAGTGGGATTGCAGGATGATGATGGTGTCGTGAACCTTGGGGAAGAGGTTATAGATGCGACTGCAGTGGGGGGCACTTTGTCCACCGGAAGACTGGAATGTGAGGTTTGCACTGGATTGGATGCTTGGACGGGCCAGAGAACATCCCGCAAGCTGGGAGCATCCGTGGTCATACATGAACTTGAAGTCAAGGGCCACTTATCATTAACAGGTGCAGGCTCAGCACCACAGGACATTAGGAAAGGTAACAATCCGGCAAGTATAACTGGACGAGGCATTTTTGTCTTTTTGCTATGATGATCAGGGAAAGCGGGGGAGTGGAAGTAGAACAAGTTGGTGGATGGAAACAGACCAGTCCTGACATATTTCTTTACGCTGCACGCAGACGTAGCAGCAAACATGTTCCAAAGCTTGAACAAGTTTTACAGACGAGCGTCGATACAAGTGTGCTTTTTTTTTGACATTTTTACTTCGAGTAGGGCGGGGTCCGTTGAAAAGAGGAATATATTTACATATTTATTTTACATACTGGTCTTGAACGTACAATATTTGACCAGTCACATTTTACGTTTTCATTGCCGGGACGTGTGATGCGTTGCATGAGCCATTCTTTTTGAGCCTCGCAATGGAGACCTTTCGATTTCGATCTTGTGGTGTCTCGGATCACGGTTTTGGCGACCCGGCCGCACGCGACCCAGAAGGGCCGGTCATGGGCGTGGTGCAAGACTCGGCTCGGAATGTTGGCCGGCCATCGCGGGTGCCGCTTGAGCTTCGGAGGACCACCATTGGAGCTATGTAACCGAAAACCTTGGCAGCTCTGGCAGCCTCCAAGTAGCTCCAAGTGCAAGTGCATGGTGCACCTGAGAAAGGATGTAGATGGACAAACAGAGATTTGCGTGCGAGGCGTCACGAGTGGACGGATATAAACGATAGGGAGTATGTATAAAGCATGAGAGATGTGTGTGTGGCTCTTGATCCGATCGAGATGGGACGATGATAAACAGGGGCTTTCCCTCTTCTTTATTTGTTTCCCTCTTCTTTATTTGTTTCCCTCTTCTTTATTTGTTTCCCTCTTCTTTATTTGTTTCCCTCTTCTTTATTTGTTTCCCTGTTTCCCTCTTCTTGACCGTCACCCGATTTAATGCAGACACGAACCAGCTGGAACCAGCAGGGTAGTAGCACAGCCACTATGAGTCACCGACATCTACCAGCATCAACGAGCACACTTCGGGTGGACATCCGAGGCGCAGAGATCCTGGACGAGAACGAATCGATCGAAACCAGCGACATCTATCTCCCCAAACACACCGAGTTCATCTCACACATCGCACTCGATGTAAGCATCTTCCTGCCCAGAAGCACTTCCTGTGGCCATCATTATCTGATCGCTCTTTCCACTGCACACAGATCGGCGGCTCGCTCGCGAAGGTCGTTTACTTTACCCGCGCCGTAGACCTGGAGGCACCACGGGAGAATCATCCTAAACCATCAGGTGGTGTAACCTCCCATCAGGCCTCAGCATCACAACAGGAACTTCATTCTTCCGGGAGATCTCGCGTGGAGCAGCCTTCTCGCTCCTCTTCACCTCAGTCTAGCTCCTCAAACGATCCCGAACCTTCAAACCTGTCCAACTCACTACCCCATTCATCTGCGCGATCTTCAGTCAGTCAGCCCAACGGGATCCTACATCCAACGGTCGTCCGGGAGGAGCTTTATAACAGCAGAGCTAGATCTCTCGATCCAACAAACCCACAAGTCACCTGCAACCCGTCAGCAGACCTGCCTGATCATCCAACGACTCGTGGTAATGATGCAGAACATTCTCAGCTCACAAACAAACTCACATCACTCAGCAATGTCAAGCCACAAGCCCCATTTCGAAACCCCAAGGAGCGTCTATCCAGATCATCATCCATCTCATCCATTCCAGGCGGAAGGCTCAACTTTATCAAATTCGAACCAACCAGATCGAATCAGAATGTATTTACCTTCATCTCCAACCTCATCCAGCTGGTCGGCCGAGTCCAACAGAGTCCCCATCTCAACGATGAAGCGAGGGGTCAAGATCATCTTGACTGGCGGTGGGCATACATGTATGCAGACTTCATCAAGACCGCCCTCGGGGGGGACGTAGAAGTCCTCAGCGAGGACGAAATGGACTGTCTGATTACCGGCCTTAACTTCATCACGGAAATTCCAAACGAGGTGTTCTGGTTCTCAGACCAACTGGTCCAAGAAATCATTCACAACAACCCAACTGACCCAAAGAACAGGAGAAACTCGTAACCGAAAACTCCACCCAATCCTTTACCAACATACAAAAAAAAACAAAATCCTCCTCCATCAGTCCTCCCCCACCGGACCCTTCCTTCGATGACCCCTCCGCAGCCATCGAACAATTCCCCGAGACCCTCGCCCAATCCACCACAATACTCGGTCCTGTTCGACTCTAATCCTAAGCCCACAGTTCCCCTGTATGCTCGTCAATATCGGCTCAGGAGTGTCGATTATTAAGGTGACCAACTTTGGAAAGTTTGAGAGAATCTCTGGTACTTCCTTAGGTGGAGGCACGTTATGGGGCTTACTCTCACTACTCACGGAAGCGAAAGCTTTGACGAAATGCTGGACCTATCGATCAAGGGAGATAACTCTAAGGTGGACATGCTCGTCGGCGATATCTATGGCCAGGACTACGGGAAAATCGGCCTCAAAAGCTCCACCATCGCTTCCAGCTTCGGCAAAGTCTTCAAGAAAAAATCATCCTCTGCCGGCCGTCCCCGAGACGACCCTGATAACCTCCACGATCCTCCTAAGGTCGAATTCAAACCCGAGGATATCAGCAAAAGTCTGCTCTATGCAATCAGCAATAACATCGGCCAGATCGCGTTAGTCATTCTCCTCTTTCTGCTTTTTCTCAGTAAAGAAAAACTCAAATCACTGCGCGGAGTTTTACAGACATTTGAATGCAGAGAAAACACGGGGCTGGATCGGATTTATTTCGGAGGATGTTTCATCCGAGGTGAGTTGAGAAAGGAGCAACCGAATGTGAAAAAGGTTTGAAGAGAGAAGAGAGTTCGGTATGACTGAAACGGGGGAAACACAAACTTGTGTGTCTTTGTGACAGGTCATGCCGCCACGGGTGTCCACCTTATCATACGCGATTCGGTTCTGGTCGAAGGGCACCAACGCGCCTTCTTCCTACGCCACGAAGGGTACCTGGGAAGCATGGAGCGTGGCTGAAGAATATCGGGCACGAGATCGACCAGGCCTCTTCTTCTTCTTCTTCTTCTGATAACCCTCCCCACAGCAAATCTTGATTTCTTTTGTTGCCCTCCTGGCCCTCTCTTTTTTTCTTTTTTTCTTTTTTTTTTGAATCCCTCTTCTCCAATCTTTCTTTTCCCCCCTTGCTTTTTGTACCCTTTTGTGTCCCTTTTATACCAAAAAAAAGGTTAGGTATATATAGATAGAACACAGCACCTAACACTAGATTGTTGGATTTTTTTTTCCCTTTTCTTTGTTCTTGTATTAAAACCCCCCGCCTTTCCCTGTTTGTTTTCTACACCATGAAATCGCTTTCTTCTTGTGTCCACTCACATAACTCACTCTAATCATTTACACTTCGTCTTATAATCCTTCTTTCCTTCTTTACGACATGATCATAATATTGTAACTTTCTCTCTCAATGGTCCTGGCCTTTCATCACCTATGCCAACTAGCAGGGCTGTGTTGGTATAAACAAAAGGATACAAACATTGATGTAGTTGAACTTGTTTGAAAAGAAAGTATGGACAATACACATTCTCATCTGCCCTCAAGAAAATCTGGCGTACAATGTGTTGCATTCAAGGGACAGCTAGAGGGAAATGAATATCACCCGTAATTCCTTCTCAAGTCAACACATGCATGTAAAAAGGAAAACCTCAAGCTGTGGCTCAACAACTTGTTCAGTTTTCTTCATTGTTTTAAAACTTTGATTGTAATGTTCACTGGTTTTTGTAAGGATTGGTGTTTTCCTTCACTAAATCAGGTGGAAAACTGCACGAGGGGACGGGCTGAAAGGCTAGAGATTTCTTAGACCAACAAAAAGGGGAGCGCTTGTACTTCTGGCTCAGAGAGAGATGATCAAGCAAACTTCCAGGCTTTCTCGCCACCGTACTTAGATGACTCGGTGGATAGTGGCATGTACTGTCAAAAGGCCGCAGCCTGTTTGACGCAGGCCTCCTGGCCGCCACGCCCACCGCCCTAGGTGTTGTCAATATGTGGACTGGAAGTCGCTCACACAGACACAAAGATCATAAACTCAGCATGCGCAAGAGTCAGGAGTTGAATTGCTGGTTTCAAAATCAAGGCCGGTAAAACGTGAGGATAATTGGCAAGCTTCGTTTGCTTCAAGTACATATTTGAATGCCTGCGGGGACAAAAAATCAGATTTTCTATAAATTTGTAAAACTTGTCTGGTGTTACATGGCACGAAAACGCTTGAATGCGTATGCGTATATGTAGCCTGTCTGTTTCTATCCAACAAGCTTCCTGCTTGCACTTCCAGACGAAAGACCTCCCTCCTTCCCTAGTACCACTAAAGATAGCAGGAAGATCAAAAAATGCCTCATTCAGTTGAACTTATACTAGGTGGATTGTTACTATTTCTGATGACCTGTTGTGCTACCCCGGTCAATGATAAGAGTCCGTTGATCAATACCTGGATATCTGAGGGCAAACCCATCCCCAGGTCGCACCAAGTGCAAACCATACCAATTCTTCCAGTCCAAGAAAAACCCACTGAAACCGCATCTACCTCTTCACAAAGGTTGGGGACAGACACCAATATTATTCTATAACCATCCCTGTGACATTCCTGTGGCTTTAAATATCCATACCACACCTCTTTCAGTCCCTCCTGATAATCGGCCACATTTCAGTCCCCTTGGCCACCAACTTCAGGAGGTTGGGAGAACATTGGGAGGTACTATAGAGCCACAAAGGCTTCTAGGTATCCGCAATATCAATCCTCGATCAATAACAATGTTACAGTCTGCATCGCGAGACACTCAAACCGCCCAGAATCAAAACTTGGACTACATCAAAGACTCATCTGAGATTTCGGAATACCCTCACGTACCAATTACTAAAGTGCCTGTAACAGTTGATTATTTGACTAACTTTGGAAGAGACTCGCAGATGACCACTTCCAGTCCAGAAAGACACCCAAATCAAAATAGGAAATCAGAATTGGTCACTACTCTGAACGAGAGGGGATCAAAGCAAAAAGTTGAAAAAATCCCCTTCCCTGTCACTAACTGTGAGCTTTCCATGTACCCACAAGAAAAAGCTTTTATTGGAACAGAAGCTCAAAATTTATCATTCAGACAAGACAATCCATCCCTAACAAAAATAAAGGGAAGAAAAGGTGAAGAGGAATGGAGGACAGAGTTCCTTGTGCGACTTTTCACAACGAACAAAGATCAGAATCGCGGTCCAAGACTAGCCTGTATTGATGAGGGAGGCTCGTTCAAGTTTCACTCAGGCTCATTTTCCGTGGAAAATCCATCTGCTTTTTATTCTTGGAAGATCAGATTATTGAGTTCAATGATTGACTGTGAAGAAAGTCCAGAGAAGACACTGTTAATTCTAGAAGGTGATTTGGAAGCAAAAGCTTCATACTTTCATGGTAAGCTTGCTCATCACAATATCAAAGATGAAGAGAAGATAATCAGTGATGGTAAACAAAAAGGAGAGAAAAAAAGACATGTTGGACGTCTGGAGGTGGAAGAGATAATTACCGCTCAAAAGCAGTAGCTGTGATTCATGAAAAACGGGATTCTTGGATTAATTTTTATGCAACAAAATGTGGAATGAAATATGAAGATCTTTGCAAAATATCAAATGTTGATCAACGTTTTGGAATTGAAGTTTTGAAGACCAATTTTGTTTTGTTTCTCCTCAAAGTAGATGTTCTTTCCACCATCTATGTGAAGACAAAGCCAATTGTTTCACAAGGGAGAATTATCAGAAATAATAATTTAGATGTCCTGAAATATGCAGTAGAAAAATATAGAGCAATCTGTGAATCCAGTGAAAGATTTTGGCAAAAAAACAATAAATACAAACTGAGAGTAATTGATCAAGATCTTGAGTGTAAAACTTCCCAAATTAGGGCAGCAGTTAAGGCTAGGCATTACATCAAAGAATTTATTCAGCTTGCATGTGAGAAAAATCCTTCAACAATTCCCTTCATCTACTGTAAGCTTCATTCTCCAGACAAACATTTTCTTGGATTTCTGGAAGATGTTCTTTTCTACAGTATTAGGTATCTTCATGAGGATCTTGAAAAAGTTAACCTTCAAAAAAATCATGGAAAGTAGAATTTTTTTTCTGCTATTGATGAGATTAACTTTGTTGATTCTCATTTATAGGTCTCCCGTTATTTTTTCTCTTTGTGTAGACTTTTTCCACTCTCAAAATTTATCAATTTATAATAAAAGAATTCAAACCTGTAATAATAATAATAATAAAACCCCCGGGTGCGCGCGCGGAAAACCGGTTTTTTGGCGCAGCGCGCGCTGCAGAGAAAACCGCGTGCCAGCGCGGATTACCCGGGTTTTTTTATCAATGCCCTTTTTAAAAGGAAGTTAAACACTTTTGATTATTTGAAGTCACTTCCCTGGCTTTCCCACTTCCATGGAGTTTTCCTTAAAAAAATTCTGCTAGAATCCTTTCATAGCTCACCTATGATTAAAATTGCTTTTGTGTGTGTCTCCTTAAGTGCGCTTTTACTCAAAGTTTTGCTTCCTTATCAGTTGAAATCACAATCCTTGGAATCAATATGAATATTTACCCTTGAGGCCTCCCTAATAAGTTTTAAATTATTTGAGTGAGCATGATTGAGCAGACTGAAAAGATTGAACTATTGGGTTTCACATAACACACCTAATTTATAGGGTTGAGGTATGAGTATGACAGGGGCAGTGACATCAAGGCACTATGCATAAAACCCTGATGTAGAAATGAAAGTGAATAAGAAAAGGAAGAGTCTGATTATGTGATGAGAATGAAGAAAGCAGAAAACAGAGACACAACAAGCCCTAAGTAAGAAGGCTGAAGTGATTGACTGATTTAAGAAACTCTTGAAAGCAAGTGAAAGAGCTAAAAAAGAAACCAGTTGAAATGATTCTTAGACTCCTGGCCTCAAAAGGAAGACCTAAAAGGTATTCTACATTGTACCGCGTACTGTGCAAGGAATTGTATGAGCAGCAGAAGACCCCAGAAGTGAAGGGTTTTCCCATACGCTCCCGGCAAAAAGTGCGGAAAGTCGTCCATACATAGTCCGGGCGGCATGTAAGGTTTTGGGGACATTGGTCCGAGGTGCCCCCGGGGGTGGACTCAGTCTCATATCGGGATCACGGGCACACAGCTTCGGGGGAGGAAAATACTTGGACGTGTCTAGTGCAGCACTTCGGCACTTCATTTTCCTGTCAGAACTTCTCTCGACCGCTTGCTTATTCGCGAAGATGTCAGACAACGACGATTTCAGTAAGTCAGAAACGTCTTCTTATGTGTTACTCCATCACTTCTCATTCATGACTGATCAATTGCTTGACCCTTTCAGTGATGGACGAAGGTTCGCGTTTCAATTTGATGTCAACTACTTGGGCTCTTATTTAATCCTTCTGTCCGCGTCCTTCGTCCCTTTTCTTTCTGGCAAATAGGTGGAGATGAGGTGAGGAAAGAAAATCCAAATACATGCTTCGCGAAAAAACAGGGGAGAGCGGGGTGAAAGAGGCATCACATCATGGTCTGACTTTTTTTTTTTTTGGGATACTTCGGAATTTTGGTCACGCAGGAGTACGATTTTGATTATGAAGATGACGACCAAGAAGATGTCGACACGGATATGGAAAATAAATACTACCAAGCCAAGAATTACAAGACAGATAATCCGGAGAAAGCCCTGGCGGATTGGAGATCGATCGTCGAGACTGAGAACCCAAAGGGCGAGTGGGGCTTCAAAGCTCTCAAACAGAGTACCAAGTTGAATTTCCACCGGGGGAATTATCAAGAAGCGCTCAAAGTTGAGCATTTTACAAACAAGTTTCCATCCTTCCCACAAATCTTGCATAATCGCGTTCTGACCATCGATTGGAATGTTTTGCTGGTCTCCAAAAATATCCCATCTTTTCGACAGACTTATACGGAGTTATTAGATTACTGCCAAAGCGCTGTTACCCGAAACGCAGCTGAAAAGGCGATCAACGGAATCTTGGATTACGTTGGTGCCGCTCAGGATCTGGATACCTCACTCATGCAGCAATGGTATGAGGTTACCCAAAACGCTTTACAAGCCGCCAAAAACGACGTAAGCGTCACACGGATTCTCTCTCCTGTAATACTTACTCACAAATGGGTGGTTACTTATTTGCTTATGTAGAGGTTGAACGTTAAAATCGAACTGAAACTGGCCAAGATTTGGATGGATAAAAAAGAATACGCCAGACTCGAACACGTTTGTTTGCTCATCACCCTTAGCAAGAGTTTCCACCCCTTTTTATATTGACAGTGGCATCGTTTTTCAGGTCACGCAAAAGTTACGCATGGCCATCAAAGCGCCTAATTCAGCATCAAGTTCATCTAATCTAAAAACCGAAAGCTTTGATGGTGACAACTGCATCGGAACCCTGTTACTTGAGGTATTCGCGATCGAAATTCAGATGTATACTGATCGAAAGGAGCACAAGAAGCTGAGGGTAGGATATCCTTATCTCATGGTTCCTCATCCCAGGGATTCACTCTTTGTTGCTTCATTCCGCATTCAGGAAATTTACGATCAAACCCTGACTGTCAAATCAACCATCCCTCATCCAAAAATTATGGGCATCATTAGAGAATGTGGCGGCAAGATGCACATGTCTGAAAGTTAGCCTTTGCTTCCTAAGCTCCATCATGATCTGAGTAACGTGGCCAAAGAAATCATTAACCACACGACGACCCCTTCTTTTCGATCAAAGAAAATTGGACAGCCGCGCAGTACGATTTTTTCGAAGCATTCAAAAATTACGATGAAGCGGGCTCACCACAGCGGATATCTTCCTTGAAATATTTAGTGCTGGCACATATGCTAATGAATAGTGGAATTGATCCTTTTGATTCACAAGAAACCAAGCCGTTCGTCTCAAGTTTCCTCGCCTAACTTCTTGACTTTTGATCGTCTGAGTTACTCTTTTCATTTGACCGGCAAAGGATAGATACAAACAGGATCCTCAAATCGTAGCCATGACCAATCTCGTCGCGGCTTATCAAAGGCAAGATGTCCACGAAGCCGAGAGAATCATTAAAAGTAAGCGATCGCGTCACTCTTAAATAAGCCGGCATCCGCTCTTTGCCTCCCTGCTTTATGGAGAATTCAACTAGTTCATGGGTCTCTATAGATAATCGATCAACAATTCTTGAAGATCCGTTTATTGCCAATTACATACAGGATGTCTTAACGTCGCTGCGAACCCAATGGATACTGGGAATCCTTCAATCATACAATAAAATTGAAATTGCTCATATAGCACGAGTAAGGAACTGTCGTGCTTTTTTCACGAGATGGATTGTTTTTTGCCCTCTGACACCCAACTTATTCGATGTATCAGCAATTGAAAGTTTCAGACAGTGAGGTAGAAGAAATCATGCTTCTTCTGATATTGGATAAGAAAATCTCGGGAAAACTGGATCAAGTTAACGGAGTACTAGAACTCGATGAACAGTAAGTTGTCTGATTTCACGTCAAGAAGAAATCAAGCCGGAAACTAACTCACTTTTCCGTCTCGAACTTTGTTTAGCTCTGAAATTAGAGATCATCATTATAAATCATTGGAGCGATGGAATTCTGAGTTAAACAAGCTGCATTCTAATCTGATGCAAAAGACAGGGTTCAATTTTAACACTTACAACTCCAATCATCAATTTAATCACACTCATCCTTTTTACGGTTAAGCAGGTTTTGTAACCATATTACTCATTCTGCCAATCTTGGTAATGTTGCTCGTAGTGATTTGAAGTTGCTGCTTCATACTCCAATATGTATTGACTTGATTCCCCGAGCTTTCGCCACCTTACATGTACACCTCCGCGGGGATGCAACTGCTTTTTAAGTTTTTCTCCCCTTGCAAAACAGACGTTGGTCTCTTTTGTTGCGGAAAATCCAGCGTATTTATCTTTCATTTGGGTTAGCTGTCGAACAGTCCTAACAAGCGGCACCACAATCTTGTGTCATCACCCGTTGAGCGCAGGTCATGCCACTGAGCTCGCTAACAACGTGACACAAGTATCATAAACTGAGTCAGCATGCGCAAGAGTCAAGAACAGCTGCTGATTTAATAATTCATCTAATTAATCAAACCAAAATTGCAACCGGTGATCCGTCCGGATACTTTCATTTCATCATCTCAAGACAAGTCTCCTCGGCTTAAAGTACATAGCTGATTGTATTTGGGGAAAAAAATCCAATTTTCCTTTGTATGTTATAACACTGTCGGTCTGACTTGTCTAGTTTTGCATATGCATTTGTAAACATGTTTGCTAGCGCATACAGGATTTTCTGTTGAATTATTCATAAAGGGTCAGGCTAAATGCACTCCAAAACTCTACTACATGCACTCCAAAATTTTGGAGTGGGCAAGTGTCCAGACCAAAAAAAATAAAATGGAGTGAACATCCGTCCACTCCAAAAAAGATGGAGTGAACATCTGTCCACTCCAAAAAAATTGGAGTGAACAGCTGTCCACTCCAAAAAAATTGGAGTGAACAGCTGTCCACTCCAAAAAAATTAGAGTGGGAAGTTGTACACTCCAAAAAGTTGACATTCTTGGAGTGGAATGTTGTGTAATCCAATTTTTTTGGAGTGGACTTTGAGTGCACTCCAAATTTTTTGGAGTGGACTCAAAGTGCACTCCAAATTTTTTGGAGTGGACTCAAAGTGCACTCCAAAAATTTTGGAGTGGACTTAAGGTGCACTCCAAATTTTTGGAGTGAACTTTGAGTGCATGATTGTTTACTCCAAGGAAGTTAAAAATTTTGGAGTGGAAAGGTGTCCGCTCCAAATATATTGGAGTGGACAGCTTCCCACTCCAAAAAAATTGGAGTGCACACTTTTGCATTCCAAATTGGAGTGCATGAAGTAAAAAGTTGGAGTGCATTTAGCCTGACCCATTCATAAAAGAAAAAAGATAAAATGCCCTGCCCAGCTATGCTCAGTGGATTGTTACTTTTTCTTATGACCTCATGTGGTGCTCCACCAGTCATTGATGTTGAGGAGAGTCTGTTGACTGCCTGGATGACCCCAAATCCTCCCAGCTTGCAGGATATTCTCAAGCCCATCCCAACATTGGATAAAGTGCAAACCTGACGCTTAATCCCCCCATTGGAAGAAGTGCCCACTGCCATGCCATCCACCTCTTCCCAAAGCTTCTGGACACCACCATCATCTCACAATCCTACTAACTTTCCTGCTCCTTTAAATACCCATATCCCACCTCATTCAGTCCCTTCTAATGATGAAATAAATCTTTGGTTTGACAATGATTTTGACCCCCATATGATTGATCAATTCATGGAGCAATATTGGATAACATTGGAAGGTACTTCAGAAGAGCCTCTAGCTTCCCACAAGAATAATCCTACACTCACAGGGTTGAACTTACAGTATCCATTGCAAGAAACTCAAACTGCACAGAATGAAGACCTCAACTAAATCAAAAAAAGCATGTGAGATTTCAGAACGTCCTAATGTAGTACCGCAAGTCACCAAAGCGCCTAGCCTATCTGATTCTGTGAGCAAATCTCAAAGAGACTTTCAGATGACCACTCTCAGTCTAGAAAGCCACCCAAATCAAAAAAAGAGATCAGAAGTGGTAACAACTCTGAACGAGAGGGAATCAAAACAAAAAATTGTAAAAATCCCATCTCCTCAGACTAACTTTGAGCTTTACAGGATGTCCCACGTAGCTCCTCAGGAAATAAAAGTGTTTCTTCCAACAGTAACTACAAATTTGTCATTGAAAATAAACAATTCATCCCCCAAAAAAAGAAAGGGTTTTGAAGCTGATGTTCAAGCAAAGGCAGATTGTCTCAGGCGGCTTTCAAGCATGACCACAGATCAGCATTACGGGACAAGGTTAGCCTGTATTGATGAGGGAGGTTCATTCAAGTTTCATTTAGGCACATTTTCCATTGAAAATTCATCCCCTTTGGATTCTTGGAAGATTAAAGTACTGAATTCAATGATTGACAATGAAGGAAATCCAGAGAAGACATTATTGATTTTAGAAGGCAATTTTGAGAAATACATTTCATACTTTTGTGGTAGGTTTACCGGCTCGCGCAAAAGTGAAGAAGCAATATTGATTGACTCCAAAAGGGACAACGCTGGAAATAAGAGAGTGAAGAGTTGTGGAGGAATTTAAGAGATAACCACTGTTCAAAAGCAATAGCCATCATTCATGAAAAAAGAGACTCTTGGATCAAATTTTATTCAGCAAAATGTGGAATTGAATGTGAAGACCTCTATGCCACATTAAATGTTGATAGGCGTTTTGGGATGGAAGTTTCAAAGACCAATTTTGTTTTTTCCTCTTTCAAGTAGATATTCTTTCAACAATCTATGTGAAGTCAAAGACAAATTTTTCACAGGGGAAGCCTCTAAAAGGTGGAAATTCAGATATCCTGAAATATGCAGTAGAAAAATACAAATCAATATGTGAAGACTGTGAAACAATTTGGCAACAAAACAATAAATCCAAATTGGCAGCAATTGATCAAGATATTGAATCTCAAAATGCAAAACTGAGGGCAGAAGACAAGGTGAGGAATTACATTCAGGAATGGATTGAGATGGCATGTAAAGAAAATCCTCCAAAAGTTCCCTTCATCTACCAGAAGATCCATTCTAAAGATAACTTTTTTCCTGGGTTCTTGAAAGAAATCCTTTTCTATGGCATTGAATTCTTCAAGAGATCTTTCCCACCTTGAATTTCAAAAACTTATGGAACATAGTGATAATTGACAAAATTTATTCAATGGGTAAAATGATATTCCTATTTTCCATAAGTTTTTGCAAGTCAAGGTAGGAAAGATCTTCTTGAAGAGATCTAATTCCATAGAAACATTGGGAGACATAGCTGTGATAATTGACAAAATTTATTCAATGGGTAAAATGATATTCCTATGTCTCCCAATTTTTTTTCTCTTTTTCTAGGTTTGTCAGCTTGCTACTATGACAGAGCCAACCTGACAAAAGTAACATAAAAAGAGACATTATTACTACAGTATTAAGACCCACTTATATGATTAATAATGCACCAAAAACTCAGTTTACTCATTTTTATCCAATGAGCTTAGCAAAGTCCTGGCACCATAAAAATAAGTAATGAATTAAAATAACAACTACTTTTTACAAAAATACTGTATAACTTCTAAACCTTGAGGATAATCTAGAATATTATGTTATATACTGAATCCTCATGAAAATTAATGTAGGGTCCCTCACTGGAAGTACCCCTAAATTCCTACTCCTTCACCTTGAACCAATTACCCGTAACAATTGGCCACAAACACATGTCACACAGACATTACACACGTAAGTACTTGTTATATATGCATACTATATGTGAAATGACCAATTATGGACTTATAATTGAGGTGTTGTGTATAGTTTAGGAGTTAGGCCCAATTGGGGTTTAAAACTCCAACCCCGCGCGTGGATTATATAATCCAATTGGAAATTGGCCAAATGCGTGGAAATAGCTAATCCCCTAGTTACCACGTATGTACAAGTGTAACTAGGGTAAAAGTAGATTCTACGTGGTTTATTTACAAGGTTTTATTAATAAAAACCTTGAATACATAAAAGTAACATAGCCAGTGTGGCCTTTAATGATTGGCCTTAGCCATTTGTGGCCCATTTGCGTCATTTGTGGCCCATTTCAGATACATTCACACGTCAGTGTTGTTATGTACCTTAGTTACAATGACTAAATAGGTTATTAAGGTCATGGAAAGCACTTGTGACGCTGAATTAATGACCAGCAGTGTCATTGGGATGAGCCTTGTTAGTGCCAATCTCCCAAATTGGCCACATTGCGCTGAAAACCAGTTACTACACGCACACAGGCAGAAAGGTCCTCCACTATGAGTGAAATTAGTATATATAGAGCCCTCTTTCCACGCCAAAAGTTGTTCCCCATCATCAATTATTATTACAGTCAATCAGTTACGCCGTGTCCTGTCCTTATTTCAGTTACTCTGCCCTGCTTTGCCTGTTTTATCCGTGGTGTTCTCTTTAAATCAACCATCCTACGTGTCCAGCTCCTGCACAGAAACCCTTCAATCTACCCAGCAGCTCTACTTCACCCCCCTACGTGGCTTTTTGGCTTGAAAGAAGCAATAGTGAGTACTTCTTTCATCCTTCTGTCCCCATTCTGGTTCCTTAATTGAAAAAGCACTTTGGTACCACCTTCTGTTACACAGAAACCCATTGTTTGCTTAATCAGATACCACCCTGCTTTGCAGATCTCTGATTTAGAGGGCACCTACAAACACCCCTGCGCCAGCAGGCCCCTCTATAAAAAAGAATTATATTCTTTTTATCTCTTCTTTACTACTTTTCTACGTGAAATTACCCCACTTTACCCTTATTTTGAACCTTTATCACCTTGTGTAGCTAAAAGGTACTAGCCCTTGGCATCACAGAGGCTGACAAGGTTTTTTTCCCTTTCTCAAGCTTTACTTTTTACTTTTTTTTCCTATAAGAGTTTAAGCTCAATCCAATAATTTTACTTTCCACTTGGATATCAGTTGTCACTGTCTGATCAGACCAAGCCTCCTCTGGAGCTCTGAAGAAAATATCACCAGATATAATGAGTGTCTACTATTTGAGAAACCTCTCATGTTATTGCAGATTTCTGGTTGGTTGCTTTGGGAACAACAATTTTGTATTCCTCACACCAGAATTTGGTCTAGGTTGACATAGATTAGGGTGTTGCAGATTCAATTTCAGCCACAGGAGAGGGCTTTGGGATAAAAAATTGTGATTCAACCTCCCAACAGTCCCAACCCTAGCTTAACACAATCCCCTCTCTTTGGAGGGCCGGGGGAACCCTGGTGTGAGCCTGGGTCTCTTATGTGACAGCAGGACACAAGATTGGGGAGCAACAAAGTTTATTCCAAAAGAAATAAGGGGACAAGGAAGAGGAGGAGGAATAGAAAGAAGATTAATGTATGTGTCTTTTCAGACTAATGTAATGGGCTCAACCTTTAGTAGGGAGGAATGCAGAACCGGGCAGAGCCACAGTCTCTTTAACCTGAGAAGTAGGAGAAGGTAAAATCAGAGACTGCCTTATTTTTTAGGCTTAAGGCCAAGGTTACTTATAAGGAAACCTGAGTGGATGAGTAGCTTCACTGGACTAAGATGATAAGAAGAGAGATTCTTTATGACTGATTGATGGGGAGTGCCTCTAGATGAAGAAGAAAGGAAGAGAAAGAGTGGTGAAGGATAAGATCAAAGCTCCAATGGAACTTTGAAGAAAATAGATTGGGAAGACTGCTTGCTTGTCAGACAGGTGACACCAAATGACCACAACACGACCACAAGGGGAAATGATGGGACCTGTAGTTCTGATGGGTGAGGAGTGTTGTCCAATGGTTCTGTTTCTTCTAAGTTACGGTTGGTGAGTGATGATGAAAATTTTCATCTGCCCAACTTTGAAAGTGATGAACCATGTTTATCAAAATGAATATGCAATATGAGGTTGAACTTAGAAAATGATTAGATGTGATGTGAACTTCCTGGTTAATTACTTCACTCTTATATTAATTCACACTTATACACAACAAAGTATGGATATTATAGTATGGAAATACTCGTATTGAAGATAGGAATAAGAAGAGAACATTGTTGAAGCCTTTTGGGAAACATTGTTGTCTCTAAGGCTGACACCTGGAGCGCCAGGGGTGCCTCCTAGCTTACCCCAATCCCCTCGCTTCAGAGGGCCAGGTATTGCCTGGCGGCGCAAAGCGCCCCTTGCCCTGCAAGGCCTCTGTCTCCTATGGAGAGCCCTGCCTGCGGACGGGTCCCCTGGACCCTACGTTTGAGAGGCTTAGTTAGGCTAGGGGCGCCTCCAAAGGAGGGGCTTGCCAGTAAAGTCGTGCGTTTGGCCTGGAAGGGTTTCAAAATCCAGGCATTATCCGGCCTCGTAGCCTAGCACAGCCCATTGCAGAGGTACTAGGAGGCCCACATGCAAGCCCTGAAGTACTTCCCACAGGTGAGCATCAGACCTTTCCAATTCTCAATTCCATTTTTGGAGGCCTTGCAGGGCAAGGGGCGCTTTGCGCCTGCCTGGCAATACCAGGTGCCTCTGACAAGGAGGGGCTTGTGTGAAGCTAGACCCCAACCCCCCTGGGCGTCAGGAGATAATGGAGTGAATGAGCTTTGGTATTAAATGATGTGTAAATGGTATATTACATAACATCAGGATATGTAAATATCTACTTTCATTTTTTTTACCTCATGACAGGTTTCCTCTGCTTCAAGCACATTTCAATTTCTCCGGAAAGTCAGATCTTCATATTTGTATCAGTCATTCAGTAGTGAAACTTTTCCCATGGTACATAATTTATATAAGTGCAACTCTTTCTCTATGTACTGCGTTAACGTATATGATAAGGTCCTGTATGTTTCTCTATCTGATACATTCTGGTACTTCCAGAACGGATCCCCCTGCTTTGCTGAGCATAGTAGAAAAAACACAATGCCTTGTCTAGCTATACTTGGTGAATTGTTTCTTTTTCTGATGACCTGTGGTGCCACACGTGGTTATGATGAGAGTGTGCTGAATGACTGGGTGATCACCGATGCTCCCAGCTTGAAGGATGTTCTTTACCCCACCCCAGCATTGGATCAAGTGAAAACCTCACATTTAACACCCCCATTGGAAGACATTCCCAATGCAATGACATCCACCTCTTCCCAAAGGTTAGAGCCATTATCATCATCCCCCAATCCCACATACTTTCATGCTGCTCTGGATACCCATCAGCATATCCCACCTCATTCAGTCTCTCCCAATGATCAATCCAATTTGTGGTTTTCCAATGATATTAACCCCCGTACAATCAATCAACTGCCAGAGGAATATCAGAGAAGATTGGAAGGTACATCACTAGAGCCTCTGAATTCTTGCAAGGATAATACCAACCCCACAACTATTTTCAACGCACAGTCTATGGTGGTACTGGCCCGCCATAATGGCCAAAAAAAAAGAAATCAAAAAATCAAACAAATATTTCCAAAAACTGATTTCTGAGTGATTCCAACTGCCAGACTGGCCATACATACATCAGCATATACACGGTGTGGAACTACTCTTGGTGGAGAATAGAGATTGAGAGGGATGTGTGATTGAAGGGCTGCCTCTTGTAATAGCTGGGAGAGTTTGTTGAACAAGAATAAGAGTATGGACTCTCAAAGAATAGTGTGGCTTGGTGAGGATGCTTAGATATGTCTAAGAGGATGTTTTATATGGCTGATCTTCTAGCAGAGCCAGGTACCCAATTGCACCCAGGGAGGCTGATAGTAAGACTTATTTATTTGATAATATATTTGGCTAATCTTCTAAAAGAGCCAGGTAAACAATTATACCCAGGGAGGCTGATAGTAAGACTGTGCTATAGGTGGCAAGTAAATAACTCTTCTAGCAGAGCCAGCTAACCAATTATACCCAGGGAGGCTGATAGTAAGAATTAATAATATTACTTGGATTTAGAGTGGTCACCAGGGATGATTACTGATGTATTCAATCTGATGGTGGAAGGAGGAGGGAGGAAACAGGCTCTTTATATATCTTTGGGAGAAAAATAGAGTAGTGGCCAAATTGTGGTTGAGGAAATAAGAAGGTGAGAGGATAAATCAACTATAAGAGCAAAAAATGGATGACGTGTGGTTCATGGAAAGAAATGGAACAAAGGAATGAGTAGAAATTGAGTAAAACTGGCTGAGTTGGGGTTGGTGGAATATAATGACATTATAGAATGTAATGGAGTAGTGGAAGATAAATGAGGAAGGGGCTGAGTTGCGGTTGATCGAATACAATGGAAACTAAGGAAAATTATAGAGGAAAAGAGGGGCTTACACAAGAGAAGATATTCAAAGGGGGCTTGAGGGAGTAATGGCTGGATTATGATTGGGTTATTGAGTGTGACAGGTGTGTGTTTGTGTTGTGATTGCTGGATCCAAATTTGGGGCCTGAGTACTTGATGTATTCCTGTAACCCCCTTGAGCCTTGGACCCCTGTGCTTTTGGCCACATAATTAACCCCCCAAAAGTTTTAATTATTCAGGGTTGGCTTACCACAACGGCAAGCCATTGTGCATTTAATACATGTCATACAACCCCTTAGTACTGTATTCTTCCAGCCATGTACTAATGGAATTGGTGCAGCCATACCCTTACAAGAGTATGGTTGTACCTTGTGAGGTTATGACCTGGTAAGGGTAAAGCTGGGGACGGCCCAACCCTTCTGGCCATCAAGCTGGGAGGTCTCCACGCTTGAAAACCATTATGTATGAATGTCCGGTATGTACCAGTCATTGGGCAGGGAGACCTCCCTGCTTGATGGACAGTACATACCGGTCATGGAGTGGGAAGGTCTCTCTGCTTGATGGCCTGTACGTACCGCTCATTGTGCAGGAAAATCTCCCTGATCAATGGCCTGTTCATACCTTCCATTGATCAGGGAGGTCTCCCCACCCAATGACCAGTATGTACCGGCCATCAACCAGGGAGGTCTCCCTGCCCAATGGCTGGTATGTGCCAGCCTTCAATCAGGGAGGTCTCCCCGCCCGATAGCCGGTATGTGCCGGCCTTTGATCAGGGAGGTCTCCCTGCCCAATGGTTGATATGTACCGGCCATCAATCAGGGAGGACTCCCTGTCCAATGACCAATATGCACCGGCCATCAACCAGGGATTTCTCCCTGCCCAATGGCCGGTATTTGCCGGCCTTTGATCAGGGAGGTCTCCCCGCCCAAAGGCCAGTATTTACAGGCTATTGATCAGGGAGTTCTTCCTGCCCTACGGCCGGTATATACCGGCCATCAATCAGGGAGGTCTCACTGCCCGATGGCCGGTATGTACCGGCCATCAATCAGGGAGGCCGCCATACAGCTCTACCAGAGTGCAGCCGTACTCCTGCATGTAAGGGCTGTACCCTTGTAAGGGCCTGGGCCTTGTGCATTAAGGAGGTGGGCCCAAAGATGCAAGCTGTATATTTGGCCTGGATGGCGGTTCAGGAGCGCCTTTGGCCCCTTTGGCGGTTCCATGCCATAATTGGCCTGTATGGCAGGTGGTGCGGTGAAAAAATGGCCAACTTGGTGGCTCAGGGCCACTGAATGGCCATATTGGCGGTTCAAAACCACATTTGGCCATTTCGGCGGGCCAGTACCACCATAAAAGTCTGCTTTGCAAGAAACCCAGACTTCACAGAATGAAGAAATTGACTTGATCAAAAATCCATCTTGGACTTCACCAAGCACAAAAGAGACTTCAAGTTTCATGTTTCATTCTTTGAGTAATTTTCACCAAGACTTGCGGATGACCACTCCCAGTCAAAAAAGCCACCCAAATCAAAAGAGTAAATCAGACTTGGTAACTACTCTGAACAAGAGCAGATCCAAAAAAAAAATCAAAAAACAACCATTGCCCTGTCATTAACAAGGATCCATCCCCAAAAAAAGAGGAGAGTCTCAAAACAGAAGGTGAAATAAGGAGAGAGAGGCTAAGGCGGATTCCCAGCACCACCAAGGATCAGGATCACAGGCCAAGATTACCTTGTATTGATGAAGAAGGTTCATTCAAGTTTTATTCAGGCGCACTTTCTGTTGAAAATCCATCTCATTTTGGTTCTTGGAAGATCAAAGTACTGACTTCCATGATTGACTATGAAGAAAATCCCAAGAACACATTGTTCATTTTAGAGGGTGATTTACAAAACAGCATTTCATACTTTCATGGTAGGCTTCCTCAGCACAAATGCACAGAAACCGTCACCGGTGCTAAGGAAAAGGGAGATGGAAGTAAGGGAGCACAAATTTTGGAGGTGAAAGAGATCATCACTGTTCAAAAGCAGTATCTATCATCCATGGAAAAATAGTTCTTTGGATTGAATTTTATGCAGCAAAATGTGGAATTAAATATGAAGATCTTTGTGCAAAATTAAATGTTGATATACATTTTAGAATGGAAGTCTTGAAGACCAATTTTGCTTGGTTCCTCCTTGAAGTAGATATTCTCTCAACAATCTATGTGAAGGAAAAGCCAACTGTTTCACAAGGGAAGTTTTTAAAAACCAAAAATTCAGATTTCCTGAAATATGCAATAAAAAAATACAGATCAATTTGTAAAACATTTTGGCAAGAATAAAAAGGATACAAATTGACAGTCATTGACCAAGATCTCAAGTCTCAAACTTCCAACCTGAGTGCAGCAGACAAGGATAAGCATTACATAGAGCAGTGGATTTAGCTTGCACTCAAAGAAAATCCTCCTAAAATTCCCTTCATCTCCTCTCAGATCCATCCTAAACAGAACTCTATTCCTGGATTTTTGGAAGACATTCTTTTCAATGGTATTAGAGCAGCTCCACCGCGGGCGGTAAACCTGGGCTCTAAATCATGATGAATAGAGACCGCATGCAGCAGTTTACCAACTGCGAGGGCTGCGGCATCCAGCCAGAGGCTCTATCTGAGGCTATCTGAGGAGCTATGTAGTCCGGGGGTGACGTGTTGTGGTGATGTGATGCTGGGTGTTGCGGACACGTGTCCACATTCAATGTGTTTTGGACATGTCCCGGGTGGGATTGAGTTGCTAGAGGTGGAGACCCATGCCCGCCCAAGGGATATAGAAACCTGGATAGGGCCCACGGTGGGGTATTGTTTTTGGGTTTGGGTAGCTAAAAGTGAGATAGAGACCGGTTTTAACTCCCGCAGTGGAGGTGCTCTTAGATATCTTCAAGAAGATTTTTCCAAAGTTGACTTCCAAAAAATTATCATGGAAAGTAGGAATTTTATCTCTCCTATTGATTAGATCAACCTTTTCAATGCTCATTAGCTCTCTTATTTTTTCTTCTTTCTTTAGTGTAAGGGTTTTTCCTGGCCCAAAGTTAAACATGATATTTCCCCCTTTTTTCATAAATTCAACCTTGATCAAATGAAATTTTCTTACCACCTGAAAGTTTGATTTCTATTTGATCAGCCCAGGCCCCAAATCTCCTCTGCATACGTGGAAATAACCATCTACAATATTCAATGGAATCCTGTGGCTTTAATTCTTCTTCTATGAGATTTTGCTTCAAACTCCTATCTCACCAGGGGAGAGGAGAGGGCACTCCCCAGGGAGTGCCATAGCTTAACTTTTTTCTGTAACTCTGGTGGATACCTCCCCTACATCTTTCTTTGAACTTTACAAAGTATTGGTTAACCCACGTTGAAGTCATCTGGAATTTGACTGGAATTTCAGTTGATTCTGTATGAAAAAAGATACTCAAAACAAATTTGTAATTCAAGTTGAATTTTTTCTTCAATTGATAAAATGATTCTGGTGAAAATCCAGACTGTTTGATTGAAATTTTAGTAGTGTACAAAAAAGTTATTCAGGAAGGATGATAATGTTTCAACAGATCATCATAGTCAAGATCTTCTTTGGAAAAATTGGTTAATAATTGTGTTATACTATTTAATTTTTTACCTTCTGCATCCAAATAAATCTAAGAATTTGCCCTGACATTGGCAAAAATTTGCTGCAATTGTACCACAACATGTGACAAAACAGTAGCCCTCTCAGTCCAAAAATTGATTGAAGTCAATCCGGGGATTGTTAGGGTTCAGCTGGACATCATGTTGCATTGCCACACACTTTGTGGTAAGAGGGGTTTTTCATTTATTTATATATTCTCAGCTTCATGTTCCATTTCTGTTTTTTGTGAGAGGAAATTTTGACAATGTCCCCTTATCCCGCTTGAGCGGGATAGGGGGACATTGTCAAAATTGGTTTCACACCCCATAACCAACACAAACTAGTAATCATCCGTGAAAGACCCAGCCTGTTGACCAGTATGTCTGTGTAACATGCATTTATTGAGCAATTGTAGTCCATAGTCATGATTAAGTCAAGCTAGAATTCAAACAAATTCAACAAAAGTTGTTGATAATCTCACAATGTTTAGCACATCACTTCATCATTATTTCACCTTCATTTCACCTTATTGAAAGGAATAGTTCATCAACAATTTTTGATTGACTTCTGACAGAGTTCAGACCAAAACCAGGGTCAACTTAAGCTGTGGCACTCCCTGGGGAGTGCCCCCTCCTCTCCCCTGGTGTCTGTTTGAAAAATTTTCTTATCTCACTTAAGATTATTAATTAAATTTTGCTTTTGGTTTCTTCATAATCTTGCACTTGCAGAATCATTTATAGGTGGGATGATGTTGGTGAAAATTGATTAAGCAGAAGATATATGTGAGCATGAAAGGATTGGTGTAATTTCATATTGACATGGCCAATTAAGAAAGAAAAATGGCTGGTGCAAGGATAGGGCACAGAGAGAGGTATTTCACCATTGAAGTTGGTGGTTACGACGTGTGTTTTAATGGTCAACAGGATTGATGGGTATCGTCTGCCCTGGATCCATTAGGTTCTTTCCAAGGTTGGCTGCGGCGGAGTGTAAGTGATGCAGAGAATAAAGGGGAGTGTGGCTTTCAGGATTCATATTAGTTTGTCGAATTTGTAGTTGGTGGAGGGAAATGTTCCTCGGCATTGACGGATTGGTTCAGATCTACTAACAGAGTTGGGGTGTGAATCTACTCTCATGGGATTGTGGTAGACCAGTTGTTGTGGCAAACCAGTTGTCGTGGCAAACCCGTCATTCTGGCAGACCAGTCGTGATGGAAAACCAGTGCAGATTGCGGTGGGACTGTAGCTTGAGCCAAGGGTGGTATTCTGTGGCATTGTAGGGAAAATGAGATGTAAGGGGACACTTGAGCCAGCATTTGGCCATGCGACCCCCACTATAGGCAGACATTCTACATCTGCCTACATCTGCTATCCTATGCCACAGGGGGTCAATTCAAGCCCCGTAATGAGTTGCAAAATAGGAAAAAGGGCATAGCCCTGGTATTTGGCGATAGTGATACTGTGACAATTGGTCTGCTTGATCATAATGTGAAGCTTGACGATGAAGTCAGTAGAGATCACTTTACTGAACTAGTGGCTCGTAACGAGCAAGTCGACCGAAAGGATGATCAATTGATTCAGTTTCATGCCGATACTTTTTCCTACTGGTAGTTTCTCAGAGGGAGGAAGCACTTTTTGTGCAATGGTGCAATGGGCCAAATATTCAGATGAACGATTGCAGGTTTGTGCTTGTTGTGAGGTGAGTATGTCCTCCCGAAATCCGAATGCTCGCTCGCCTTTAGGGAATCCACCCGTCCCACAGCCGATATCAGGAAACGCGCTTGGCTCTCGTCGGCGTTCTGGTCTCAACATTCAAGACTTCGTTAAGCGCAACAGAACAACCAAGATCTTCTTTCATCAAATACACCGAGGCAAACAAAAGGTTTTTTTCGTCTCTTCTGTGTAGGTCACTTAATACGATTGCAAAACTTCTACCCAAACTCATCAGACGAAAAGTGTCAGCTTATTGAAGTACTTCTTTTTCTGATGAAGCGAATGTAATTGTTGACTGTGTTTTTCTGCCGAATGAACGGAATACTCTTACAATTTCTAATTCATTTTTCTCATAAACAAATTAATATGTCAGATTAATGGACAAATTAACACCTATGATTCACGACTTGAATGTAACCTCAGAAAACCGATGGAAATGTGGACATAAATATCCATCTCGTAGGCAAGTTTTTCTTCCTGGGATGTGCTTGTATCTACTTTTTCAGCCACATAGAGATCACAATAGGACACCGTTATTTTCCCTTTTGGCCTCGGTTGAAATAAGACCAATCAAGCCGTCTTTCGATTGGTATGTTCTTTTCCTCAGAGTCAATTGGAAGCTGCTTTCCCAGCATTCCTTTCATCCCGAGTACATCTCATGAGGCCATGACTTTCTTTTCCGAGTTTATTGATAGGCAAAACCAACAATTCCTCTGGACAACAACCTCAAGGAACAGTTTTACGGCGGAGACTTGGAATAACCAACATCAGACATCGACCTCTGAAGCGGTAAACAGCAGGATGCCTTGTGTTTTCCTACTCAGATATTCAAATTTGCTTGGTTAGTTTGTAGAAAACATACATGATCTGGAGAATGAACAACCATGGTCATGAAAGCAAGACCATCAAGAGGATAGATTAGGTAAACTCATAACTGACGAAAAGTTGTTCTTCCATGTCCTCCGCACAAAACATTCTCAAATAAAAAATGTAAACTGAATCTTTTGAAGTAATATTCATCTATATATCGACAATAACTATCCCACAAGCAACATCGAATACTCTTGTCAACAATTCAAGTATCTTCAGCACTTATAACTCCTCGTCCCCTGCCATCTTCAACTCGTCCAATAAATCCCGAATTCCTTGTTTCATCAGCAACGTTAATAGTGACACAAACAATCATAATCCACTTTACTGGAAAGATAAAACTAGCTCGCTTTCCATAGACAGGTTTTCAGAAGTCTCATGTCTTAATGATGCGGTAGCTATACTATTTCTCCTCTTGTGGTGATAAAACACCTTTTGAAGTGATGAAACAACCCTGAGGACCCCTAGCGGCACTAATCTAATCTCTCGGTTTGTTTTTTCTCCTTCTCCCCTGATCCTCTTTCGTTTTTTCCTCTTATCAGGAAGAGCCAATACCAGGAATACCAGACTTGATTTTGAATGGGATCACTTACGTAAGTCCGATGTAGGCGGCTGTTATGGAAAGGATGAAATCCATCACAACGTGCCGCCAATCAATAGAACACAAAACCGAGGTAGGATAGAAGTTGATGAAGACCGTGCTGTAAAATTATAGTCGTCTATCGATTTCCAAACTTCGCTAGACCACAAGAGCTCTGTAGGATACGCAGTAGATAAATTTATATTTGAACTGGAACAAAATGTGATGCTCGATAAATCGTCAAATAAATCCGAAACGGTTGAAGCTAGCCCTTTGGTCCAGGAGCAGGAAGCCCAAAGGAAGGAAGGAATAGCAGAAACGACTAGAGAAGAAGTCTTACTCTTAACCACCTATTGGAAAATTTACGGCGCCATGGATATTGCGTTGAGAGTATTGAACAATCAATCTTCAGCGAAACTTTTGAGCTTATCCAAAGGGTACGTCTCCAGGAATCATTTGGAAATATATTTTACCAGCAAACCTCAGTCGCTCAATGTAGGCCACCTGTTCGAAATCACACAAACAGGCCAGGTTTTGTCCTCAATTTTCAAAGAGCCAGGTTGGAGGGGAAAGTGAGAGAAATGGAATTCTACCTAGCTCAGGTAGGCGTTCAAATTTCCTTCAATGTTGTAACCATCTCGTAAATAATCAGTTTTCAATCTTTTGCTTAACTTATGTTTAGATCTTGAGGAATTGTTTGAATTGCACTGGAATCGAAGGGAAAAGATTGATCTTGCTAGCAAGAGCTAGTGGACTCACGAAGAACGAAATTTTATCCCAAGCTGAGGACCAACTCACTTCGGGGAGTAGGCAATCTCAACGGGCTCTCGATGGTCGATGGACTGTCCCTCACGTCTTCATCGTGCCAATCTGTGTATTTCTTTTCCTTCTCTCAAACATACGACAACGTTCCTAATTATCTTCATAAACACATTGGTATCGACTCAATGTCAAGTTTTACATGTTGGGTAGGAGTTGGGAGGTAAACTCAGCACTAATATGTACTTTCTTAGCTCATCTCAATTATCAACGTTCCTGGGTCAGAAAGCATTTCAAATGCGAGTGTCGCTTTCTTTCTTGAAAAGCCAAGCCTGCAGTGCGAATCGGATGATGCAGCTGTGGCCATTCATACTCAAGTTTGAAATAAAATTTCGGCCGTCGGCCGCCAGAGGAAGATACAATTATCTTGGGGATATCCTGGCTTGGTTTCTGAAGATTCCAAAATATGTATTTGCACATTGAAGGCGCAGGAACATGTTCTTCATCCCGAGTTTTACCCGCACTGTGAAGCGGAGAGGATTGGTCAGAGAGGAAAGGGGAATCCCTCCATTCTTGATGAAGAGATTCAAAGTATTTGGGGGGGATCTTGAGTTGGGGCGAGCTACTCAGGATGCATACTCCCGGAAAATCATTTTGTCCCCTGTGGTATGATTCTGATTAGCTTCTTCTTGCACCAAAAATTTAGCATATAGGTGGTATTACTTGTCTCCCCACGAAAATTGATTGCTTTTGCTATATATCTGGTCTACCTCATCATCCTTTGTCCCTCTATTCCCATCCAAACTCTTCTTTTCCTACAGCTCATAAGTAACCATTGGTGGTTGTTCATTCCAATTTGCTCCCCATTACTTCACTGATGATTTACCCATCTCCTCTTTGCCCCTGGCCATACCTTTTTGTCGCTACTCTAAAAATTATACTCTCAATACATCTTTCAACCTTTCCTTTCATTTTGAGTTGTCCTTTTGGGGTCTTGGGTGTTTCTCTGGGTTGCCTCTCTTGTCCTTCTCTAATTATTGCGCAATTCAAATCAATACAGTACAAACATGAACTGCCATCCGCTTTCTTCTTGAAGGCTTCTTTCTGACAAGTATCTAAATAAAAAATGGAACTGTGGGCCCCTTGTCGCCTCCAATCAAAGGGTTAAAAGCAGTCTCTCAGGGAGTTTAGGACAATGGTTTTGATTGTGTTTTTCCAAAGAAATTGAGCATGGTAGAATCCGGATCACCCCTCTGTGAATTTGGCACTTCAAGGACTCCATCTAATCATTCTTATCTTACGATGATCAGACCACGAGAGCGAGAAGCTTTAAATTTTTTAGGAACAGGATTGGATTGGAAATTACGAAGAATATGAAAGGACTAGAAAAACACCTGTATTATCCCACAGAAGGGGAACAAAAGTGGATCATCCCACCTTCAATACCTGTTACAGATCCCCCCGCCCCAAAAAAAGGTTTTCAGAGTAAGCAGCTGTTTCGGAGAGAGAAAGACGAGAGATAGTGAGTGGGTGAAGCAACGTACATTCCATCCGAGTTAGCACCTTTGGGTTTGGTGATTTTAACGATGTTTTTGTAGAGGAGATCGGTCAACAGGGCGTAGATGTTCCGGAGATCCAACAGGTGTTGTCGGCATAAGAAAATTGACTTCCGATCATGCTCTTGCTGGATGTAGTGAAAGAGAACGAGATCAGAGCTGTTGGGATTTACACCGCGTGCTTTCGGATTGATCTGAATAGGCTGGTCGGGAGATAAGAGACGAACCATAGCCAGTTGATAATCCTCTACGTGAGGGTACTTGATCAATTTAGATGCCAGTTTAGCTCGAGACATGTTGTGTTTGAGCTGGGCTTCGAGCAGACTATTTCGTAGAATTAGAAGGCAATCAACGATAACTCTCAGGGTCATGGCTAGAAGTAGAAAAGGTCAACCAACTTGTAACCGCTGTCCTGAGCACGCGAGAGCTCCGACAGACATTCTTCTTGTACTTGAACACCGAACGTATCTCCGTCTTCCTTCATTTGGGGTCGTATTGTTGATGGTTTATTTTTGAGTTCAAACCAAATATGTTAAAAAACAGAACAGTCAGAGATTCGTTGATCTTCCTACCAAGATCAGGACGCGAATCTTACTATCTTGGGCACCAATAAATTGATATGAATTTTGATGGCATTAGTGATATTGATGAGCTCCTCCCAATGCGCCCGCAAGAAAACATAGTGCGCGTTCACTTTTGGATTGGCGGCCACGTCTGTTGGTAGAATGAAGAGTACAGTTCATTAATCGATGATGTGACACATATATTAAGAGAATCTGTGTCATACGCGTGGCATTTTTGACTCCTCCAGGGGTCGGTTGATCGGTCGTTGGTAGCTGGGCATCTTTCCCGTTCGCCACTTTCCTCTTCTTGCGCCCGGCGTTCTGATCAGGCTCATCGGTAGGTGAACAGGAAGTCGGTTCGGTGCCAGGCAGTTGGCCCAGCGTTGAATCGGAGAAGTTTTCTATGATTTGATTAATCTCCAAGATCTAAAACACACCCACACACATAAAATAGGAAGCTGATGTGGTTAGCTACAAAATGACGCGCGGACTGTTTGAAATATAACTAATATCCTGTGTGGGAGAAGCTTGGTCGAAGGATTGAGAGAGAGTGACAGACTATGCTCAACTTTTGCAGGCAAGCGAACGTGTATGGCCTCCTTTCCCTTCTGCTCGATCTCCTGGGTCCAGTTTTTGAGCTGAGTCTGCACGCCTTTGTCCGTTGCCTCGGACCAGAGTGCGTTTGAGGTCGCCATCCCGTTGCAAGTGTCTTTCTCACTATGTTCCTATTGCAACGTCACTTCGGCTTAACGCGCGATCCGTAGCCCCCTCCGACCCGCTTGGTACGATATGCAAGCTGCGCCTACGGAGCCGCGGTTTATTTTCCGGCAAGCCAAGGCCCCTGTGTCCGGATACCTCTCCTATCCGGCCCGAGTGTAGGCGGTCGGTGGGTGGCCACTCGCACGGCTCTCCCGTGGCTGCCCTTTTCCGGTTTTCTCCGGACAACTCCGCGACGAGATCCGGCAAGATCAGCGAAGAATGTTTTTGCCATCCACGCTCCGCAAACATTTCCTGTCGGCTTTAGTCGACCAAACAACAACAAGAAACTCTCGACGAGGCGTACGAACTTTAATGATTCCGGGTACATCAGAAAGCAACCAGCACTCCGAGCAGCTGCCAACAACAAAGTCAAGAGACCCGCTCGAACCCCATTCAGTGGATCGAGCGTCAACCCCACCCCACCATCACGTAGATGAAGACCTCCAGCATCCCCTCACTAATCAGATAGACACGGTACAACCCTCTTCTGACCGTTGTATGCTCTTCTTTGAATCTACTAAACTTGTGTCGTCAATTCTGACCGCGTCCCTTGCCACTTACAGGGCTTAAATCTTGGTCACAAGTGCTTTCACCCGTTGCGTGGCTTGAAAATAAGTCAAGCGTTGCCAGGTTGGTTTTTTTCCCCCTTTTTTTTTGTCTCACGCGACCCGCCAATATAATCTCAGACAAAAATTCCATCCATGGCTTATCAGTGGGCTGATCATTGGAATCTTTTTCAAAAGGGATCATTTGGCAAATGAGCGTACGTTTCTGGCTTGGTTTAGAACTTCGTTGAGTCTAACGTCGATTGGAATCGGTGGGCTTCCATCCAGCATCTGGCCATGTGTGTTGGAGCCATCTACATAAACTGAACTGACGCCATCAACATCCTGCACTTGGATAACATATTATTAGCCCTGGTTCAACTATCAAGACTTTCAAAACAAATAAAAGTGGCTCAAGTTAAAAACCTCATCACCTCCGTCCAACCGATCATCGAGCCCTTGTCACATCCAGCCTTTTCCATCGTAGCATATCACAATTTGACCGATCCGGCCGACCAATCAAGTTCAATTCAATCTACACTCATCCAAATTAACCAAAACCTCATCAATCTCCAATCCGCCATTGATCTGATCCATCGGGATGTCGATACGATTAGGCGGACCAAGAATCTTGCCAGTTTGATAGGGAATTGTTATGTCGGCATAGGATTGCTCTTTCTTTTGATTGGTTAGTCCTTTTCTTCTTCTTTTTTTTTCTTGTCTGATGGCCCGTTGCCCTGCACTTTTTTCTCACTTTTCTTCCTTCTTTTTTCCGCGGGGAATCCTAATCCACAGGAACGCAGAGATATTTCCGCGTGCAAAAGGTCTTGCAAACCGGTTACTTCCCCCACAGTCGAAGGTCGATTGGCTTCACCACCCTTGTTGTCTCTGCTCTCTTGGTCGCAACCGCAGTTGGAATGTTTAGAACTAGTTTTTGATTATTTTCTGGTCATTTGGCATGGAATTTCTTTCTATTGATTGATTGATTGTTTTATCTACGTTCAGTCGCAGAAGCTTTGTCGGCAGCATCAAATCATTCCTCTCTGTTTCAAAATCAAAAGTCACATGTTGTATACTAAGTGCCGTGTGTAAGGAAGAGTCTCACAAGTAGTTGAATGGTGCATTAATAGCACCGTATTCAAAGTTCATGGAAATCTACAACATACAAATCATCCTCCATGATTTACGTAACAAATGTGGATCATTTTTTTCATTTTACATCCAAGCCAAGGCCCCAGGCCAGCAGAATTACCTCATTTCTTGTTCATATTGACAGGCTCTCCTCCAGAATACTGCATGCAACAGGATGTCAAGACTGGAAAGCACATGGATTCACAGGAATAATGATAGGACATGAGAATAGGGTTGAGGGACTAATTGGTGCAGAAACATAAAAGATGGTGGGGTGAGAAAAGTGGGAAGAGAAGAGACTGAAAGAAGATAGACCTATTATACTGACAGAGACAATTTAATGGAAGGGTATTACTATAATTTTGTAAAATTGTTTGGATGATGTTATTTTTAGGGTTTTGAATAACTTCTTGGCAATAAGTGTCAGTTACTTCTTGGCAAGAAGGTACTGTAGCTTATTACCAAGGAGACAATGCATACTCTCTTGTGATCAGGAGACACCATAGGGGGTTTCAAAATTCCCTCAAGAAGTAGTGCAGGTCTAAAATCCGTATAAAAAGTTGCACATGTGGACCTGTGGTCCTTCTACCCAAACAGCTCCATCATAACAGGTCAAGCTCTCTGACAGCTATTTCTATGAGATGTTGGTCCAAAATGGCCCAAATCACTATGAATGTGCTGATAGAACAGTTTAAAGGACTATTACTAGTCCTACCCCAATAGAATAATGGGTTAGTTCTGCACTCCTGTTACGCCAAAAGTTGATATACAACAGTTTGGGTAGGAGAACAACTATAAATAGTTGTTAATTTGAAGCTATAAAGCAACAAAAGGATAATAGTAGGAAAGCACGTGACAGAATGGCTGCAGGCAGAGGTGGTGGTCTTTCAGCTACTATTTTTAAGGAGGATTTAGGCGCAGTAATTGGGGATAATAATGCAAGCTAAAAACTCCAGTGGGAAAGGATTTAGATAGAGGAACACTACTCTAAAAGTAGGAGGAGAATGCTCACTTATACTGAGTTTATGACTAAGTATGTGGGTGAATAGGCTGAGGAATCCATCTTTGGGCGTCAGAAGCCTTCCTTTTAAGGCCTAGAGGTCTCTTTTGGTGCCATGAGGAGCCTCTGGGAGTTTAAACAAGCCAGGGAATGAGCACAAACTTCTACGTGAAGATTTGTGGCCAATTCTTGGGATGTGAAAATTTATTATCCTGTCCCCATGGCATCATGAGTATGTTTATGAACCATTTACTCATGAAGCCACACTAATAAGGATAATGAATTAAAAGAATTACCCACACTTCTATGGAAAGGGTAATTCTATTTCTACTACTTGGGAATTTCTATAAATAGTACATTCCTGGTAGAAATAAATTCTCAGCCTGGGAATAAAAGGTTTTATATTGTTGTACAACCTTGTTTATTCTTTCTCAGCGCCTAAATATGCTTGTAATTAATATTAGCATATTTGGTTTATTTATTTTTAAGTATTTTCATCTTGTGGTACTTTGAGAATAGACAAAGTACCAGAAGGAGTAATAATTAAGGGGTACTCTCAGTGGGTGACCCTACATACTTTTACATGAAAAGTTCATTTCTGAAATAATATATTAATATTCATAATTATTGAAGAAGTTATTCATGTATTAAAGTAAAAATAGCAGTCCTTTGGATACCTGAAGTATCTCTAGGGCTGACACTCTCAGTAACTGGCAAAAAATTCAGTAATTTTTTTCCTCTCAAAACTCTGGATTATTACAAAACAGAATAAATTCAGGGGCAGCTTTAATGCACACCAATAATTTATTAATACTTCATGGACAGCAAAAAGGGGTACATTAGGTGTGCACACCAAAATGTTTGGTGTGAAACTTGATGCACACCAAGGCCATTTGGTGCAAACCATAGTGTACACCAGTACATTTGGTGTATGGTATAATGCACACCAAAATGGCCAAAATCTCAGGTGTTCAGAGTCAAGATACACCAAACAGGTTGGTGTGCATTGTCACCAAACACCAATTTGAGATAAATCACTACTTTTTGAAAGGGGTATAACCTTTCCTACCTCAGATATTCTTGGTGTGTCCACACCCTTGAACCAAGTTTGTCACTAAAGAAAAGCACTAGCGTGCTCTTCAATGCAAATTTGGGGTGAAAATTTGAGTAGACTTCATTCACTTTTGGTGCAAGCCACTTTTGAACACCATAAAACATGGTGTACAAGACCCTGCACACCAATATCCTTGCTCTTTACATACTTTCTTGCATTTACACCAAAGTTTTTGGTATGCTCACATGTCCACACCATTGTTTTTGATGTTCTTAAGTGCTGTACCCCAGGTTTCTTGGTGTATGAATGTTGGCACACCAAAAGCTCGGTGTACATGTAGTAAATTATTGTGTTCATTTAGGCTTGCCCTAAATATCACTATATGCATTTTCACAGCAAAACCTAATCCCTGGAATACAAAGTGAAACATATTGATGAGAAAGCTTCACCATCAAGAAGTTTGCTTGGAAGACAATCTTGACAACCAAGATGTTAGCTTGGTAGTCAATCTTGACTACCAAGTGATGTGACTTTCTGGCCGAGCTTAAAAACCAAGTTATTGACTTGGTGACTGCAAACCCCTCCTCCAGCTGGGTTCAAAAACCTCCACTACAAGAAAATCTGCTTCAACTGCCACCAGTTGACATGCAGGTTAATCCCATCTTACTACCCCTTTTACTTCCAAGTTAATTCAAAAAAAATTTTTCTTGCACAGTCACTGTGCACAATGCACAGTGACTGTGCATTGAAGTTGTTTTGAAGTGTTATTTGAGTAAGATTCAAGTAACAGCAGAAGTAAAATCAAAGTAACTGCATGTCAACTGGTGGCAGTTGAAGCAGATTTTCTTGTAGTGCTCTGACTCACATGGCACACTCCCTCTTTAGTCTTCATTTTTGTCAGCTTGCTACTGAGTCAGAGACAACCTGACAAAGCAACACTAGTAATATAGAAATTAATGAAAATACATGAAAAATAAAAGCAACATTATTACCATATGTACAAACCCTGAAAATAGGGGGTATCAAATATAAGCAAATCCACACTTATGTAATTGACTGGTTTTCAAAAACCCATCTTTTTTAAAACATGTTTGTTGCTCATCAATCACCATTTTGAATCCATTAATGAAGAAAAAGATTTTTGGATAACTGACTGGTTTCTAATTGTGGATCTGGTATATTTGATACCCCCCAATAGTACATATGCTAATAATTGATACCAAATAGACATGAAATAATTATAATAAAAAGGAATAATCATAAGGTAACCATAGTAACACATAAAAGTAAGAATAATAACTAGTAACCTTATTTTTACCCAAAACCCTTAACAAAGTTCTGGACCCTTAAAAATAAGTTAGAACTAAAGTAAATAACCACTTTTTACAGAAAGTGTGAATAACTTCTAAACCTTGAGGATAACTTAGAATATTATGTCATATTGTGAACCCTCATGTAAAATAATGTAGGGTCCCTCATTGGAAGTACCCCCTAATTCCTACTCCTTCACCTTGAACCAATTACTTGCAACAATTGGCCACACCCATGTGTCACAGATGCACATTACTCACGTATGTACTTGATATATATGCATACTGTATGTGAAAGGACCATTTATGGACTTATAATTGAGGTGTTGTGTATAGTTTGAGAGTTAGGCCCAATTGAGGTTTGAACCTCCAACCCCGTGCGTGGATTATATAATCCAATTGGAAATTGGCCAAATGCGTGGAAATAGGCAATTACCTAGTTACCAGGTATGTACAGTGCCCTACCAGATGTTCATGGCCAACTTCATTTGATCCCCAATACTCAAAATATAAGTTTCAAGTCGTGACGGGTTGGCAAAATCATAGAGCATGGTTTCAAAAGAATGATTCTCAAAAAATAAAAATTATTTGCATCAACAAAAAATTTACATGTGTTTTCATATCAATTGACAGTGCTTCAAAATCTTTAATAATCTTCCAAAAAAATAAATGAAAATCACAATGGGTAGTATGGCATGTGAAAGAAATGAAAATAAATGAAAAAATGAACCCCAAAAACTTTCCAATCTTGAGTGTGTGGCCAAAACCATCAGAAATGGATATTTTTGTTGCTTCCAGTGCAAATCAGGACTGGTTAATACCCAATCAAAGCTGATATAAAAAGTCCTGAAAGTCATTTTTTCTTCATCTTTCATTCATTATCATTTTTCTTATGTGTCATTCTATTCATTCTGATTTTTTTGATTTTTTTGGAAAACTATTAAAACTTCATCAAAATGGGAGATTACTGGAAAAAATAGTATAAATTTGAAGGTAATGAAGACAGATTTGATTTTTTTATATTCATTCTTTTGAAACCATTCTCTATAATTTTGCCAACCCTGTATGACTTCAACCTTGTGCGTTGAGCTTTGGGAATCAAATGAAGTGGGCCATAAACATCTGGGAGGGCACTGTACAAGCATAACCAGTTTACAGGTAGATTCTACATGACAGATTTGCAAGGTTTAAGTAATAAAAACCTTGAATACCTAATATTAACACAGCCAGGGTGGCTTTTAAAGATTGGGCATAGCCATTTGTGGCCCATTTCCGTCATCTGTGGCCCATTTCAGATACAATCACACGTCAGTGTTTGTTGAGTTTTAGATTTAATTTCTGAATAACCAAAACCAGACTGAGAGAATAAATGAATCAGTACAAAGAAAAATGACTAGATTAAGAAGAGCAACAAAGAAGTAGAAGTAGCCAATGGGATTGGTATGGAATGGAGGGAAGTGATGAGAGAGTATAGGATGCATACCGCTAATCTGATAGAACAATGTAAGTGAAGCAAGGACTTTTTGAGAAGAGCGAGCAGAGAGAGAGAGAGAGCAGTATGAGAGCGAGCTAAAAAGAAAAGATCGGAGGAAGAAAAGGAAAGAGACATTAGCGAAATCACATCAAACACAAGAAGAGAAGGAATAAAGAACAGAGAAAAATGGACAAACAGCAAGAGCAGAAGAAGAAGGTATCAATAGAGCCTAGAACAAGGAAAAGGAACCGATCCAGTTGGATCTACAGAAGAGATGAGAAAGAAGAAAAAAAAGGAAAATGAGTGAGCGAGTGTTTGGTTGAGGGATGAGCTTCAGGGCTAGCCGAGAGACCAAGACTTTACAGTTTGGTTCGAGAGAGCAGTCTGAGCGCAGCAACAATCACGAGGTATAGTCGTTGGAGTAGTGGTCGTTGGCTGAGACTTGAGTGAACCGGGATAGTTGGTTGACTGAGGAGCAGAGGGGGAAGCGTGGGATTCTTCAGGGAGCAAACGTGAACCCTAACGGATGTTTTCCGCGGGTAGAGTGCAAGTATCACCAGCGAGCGCAGCGGAGTTTTGCTGCGAGTGTTGAGGATGCGCGTGTCACAGATGAGAAACTCAACAGCCCTTGGTTTTTGATGCTGATTGAGCTGTTAGGCACTTGCTTTGAAGCTTCTTGACTGAGGAAAGAGGTGCGGCTTTTGTCAGCGATTCGGCCAGCATGTTGTCTGAGGAGATGAGTTGAACGTCTATTTCTTTTTTCTTGTATTTGTCTCTGAGATTCTTGATTTTAATGTCAAGGTGCTTGGTCTTCAAGTTGGATCTGAAATTCCTGAGCTTCTCCAATAGCCCCTTGTTGTCGATGTTGAACAGGGTAGGTGCCAGTTTCTTGCTCCAAAGCTCCTCAACGAGAAATTGAAGCCACTGGCTTTCTTGCTCGCCGTCAGATAAGGCGTTCATCTCAGACTCGGTGGATGATAGGGTGATATTTCTCTGGCGCTTGCTGTTCCAGAGGATAGGGCAGGATTTCCAAAAGGCAAGCAAGCCTCTTTGGGAGATGCGTGTCTCTTGATCTTCGGCCCAAGTGGCGTCGGTGTAGTAGTTCAGTCTGTCAATGAGTTATTCCTTATCGGACTTGAGCATTAGGCCAAAATTGCTGGTTCCTTTCAGGTACTTCCAGCAGTGAATGACTTCGCGCCAGTTTGACAACCCCGGTTGTTGATTAAAGTGAGACAGAATGGAAACAGCGGCGGCTAGACCTGGGCGAGTTGAACATGCCAAGTAGTTGAGCATGCCGGTATAAGAGCGGTAATTGACCCCAAGAGCTAGGAAGGCTTCATGATCTTCATCCGTAGCAGAGTGCAGCTGACTGGCCGGAGTCAGTGGGGTTTTCACAGGAGGACAGTCAGACAAGCCCAGCATTTCTAGACCTTTTGAGATGAGAGCTGGTTGGGAGAGTTCTACTGAGTCTGAGGAGAAGTTGAGGTTCATTCCAAAGAGCGTGTCGGGAGAATGTGCGGTGGAGTTGGGGAATCTAGCTAGAAAGGATTTCTCGAACCTGTCGGTCTGACCCACCACAATGAGGTCATCCACATGGAAGAAGATAAAGGAGTTCTTCTTGCTGTGGATAAAGAGGCAGGCATCCAAGACAGAGGGGTTGTAGCCGATCTCCTCGAACCAGCTAGTGAGGGTTTTGAACCAGTTCTTAGGGGCCTGCTTGAGCCCGTAGAGCGATTTTTCCAGTTTGAGATAAGGCGCCTTCCTGGAGGAGCCCTTGGGAGTTTTGATGTAGATTTCCTGCTCAAGAGGTGCAAACAAAAAGGCGCTTTTTACGTCAAACTGCTTGATGGGAAGTTGCAGATCAATACCAAGAACTAGAAGAGTCAGCAGAGAGGGGAATTTTCCGGTGGGTGCAAAGGTTTCAAAGAAATCTTTGCCAAAGGTTTGCAAGAAGCCTTGGATGCACAGGCGTGCTTTCTGTTTTTTGGGAGAGGAGCTAGTGGCGGGTTTGGTTCTGAAAACCCAAGTGGAGTAGAGCACCTTCTTGGGCTGGTCCATTTGATTGACCCAAACTTGGTGTTCCTTGATGTTGTCGAGCTCTGAGTCTATTGCCTGCTTCCATTTGTCCTTGTTTGGGCAGGAGACGGCCTTCTTGAAGTTCTTAGGATCTTTGGAAAAGTGAGAGTATTTCACCGGTTGGACTTGCAGAGTTCGATCACGGAGAATTCGGCCCACAGCAGGCTCAGGAGCTGGAGTCAGGGTTCTGATCACGTCTTCTGCGTCTACAAAGGAGTTGTCTTCAGAGTCTAAAGAGTCAGATTGATTGCGAGTACCTTCAAGTTCGTCTTCTTCCTCCTGTGTGATGTTGATATCTTCTCCTTCCTCCTCCTTGTCTTCAGGCACTTTGACAGGTTGGAATATGGGTTTTTTGGATTGTTGTTCAATTATCAGTTCATTGAGCTCGGAGGGGTTGGAACCAGACGGTATGAAGTTGAGAAAATCAACACTCTTGGAGTTGATGATGCGGCCGTCATCCGCGAGAATTCGGTAAGACTTCAGCTCTGGATTGAAGCCAATGAGTTTTCCCATTTCGCCACGTGGTTCAAGCTTGGACAGTTTCTTTGTCAGCCTCTGTGATGCCAAGGGCTAGTACCTTTTGGCTACACAAGGTGATAAGAGTGCAAAATAAGGGTAGAGTAGGATAATTTCACGTAGAAAAGTAGTAGGAAAGAAATAAAAAGAATATAATTCTTTTTCATAGAGGGGCCTGCTGGCGCAGGGGTGTTTGTAGGTGCCCTCTAAATCAGAGATCTGCTAAGCAGGGTGGTATCTGATTAAGCAAACAATGGGTTTCTGCGTAACAGAAGGTGGTACCAAAGTGCTTTTCCAATTAAGGAACCAGAATGGGGACAGAAGGATAAAAGAAGTACTCAATATTGCTTCTTTTAAGCCAAAAAGCCACGTAGGGGGGTGAAGTAGAGCTGCTGGGTAGATTGAAGGGTTTCTGCGCAGGAGCTGGACACGTAGGTTGGTTGATTTAAAGAGAACACCACGGATAAAACAGGCAAAACAGGGCAGAGTAACTGAAATAAGGATAGGACACGGCGTAACTGATTGACTGTAATAACAATTGATGATGGGGAACAACTTTTGGCGTGGAAAGAGGGCTCTATATATACTAATTTCACTCATAGTGGAGGACCTTTCTGCCTGTATGCGTGTAGTAACTGGTTTTCAGCGCAATGTGGCCAATTTGGGAGATTGGCAGTAACAAGGCTCATCCCAATGACACTGCTGGTCATTAATTCAGCGTCACAAGTGCTTTTTATGACCTTAATAACTTATTTAGTTATTGTAACTAAGGTACATAGCAACACTGACGTGTAATTGTATCTGAAATGGGCCACAAATGACGCAAATGGGCCACAAATGGCTAAGGCCAATCATTAAAGGCCACGCTGGCTATGTTACTCTTATGTATTCAAGGTTTTTATTAATAAAACCTTGCAAATAAACCACGTAGAATCTACTTTTAC